>VZTN01011446.1:71875-103739 GCA_013400515.1 Erpornis zantholeuca
AAAGACTCAGTAATTTAAACTGAAACTGATTTAATTACTGTTGTTACACAAATTTGGGGTTTTTCTATGTTTTACAGTACGTTCTAAAGCATTTCTTTTCTCTTTGTACCTTTACATATCTCATGTATGAGTTTGGAAGAGATGAAACAACTTTAACTCCACTACTGGGCTATTGCTAGAACAAATTGCCAAAACTAGAACAAATATGACAATTCTTAGTAAGGATGTACAAGTATTTGGTTCCTGGACCTTAGGTTAATCACCTTGATAGAGTTATAGAATCATTTAGGTTTGAAAAGATCTGTAAGATCATGGAATTCAACTGTAAACCTGACACTGCCAAGTCCACCTCTCAGTCATGTACCTTAGTGCCACATCACACGTTTTTGAGTATCTCCAGTTTCTGGTGACTCAATCTCTTCCCCAGGCCACCTGCTCTAAAGCCTAAAGAAAATTTTAGTGAAGAATTTTTTCCTCATATCCAATCTAAACTTCCCCTGGTTTCATCCTAGGCCATTTCTTTTTATCCTCTCTCTTGTTACTTGGGAAAGACCTGGGTACAAACTCCTTTGAGATAGTTCAATTCCTGCTAGGATAGTGATGCCTTCTATACCTATCATTTATCAGTTGTGCCCTGAACTTTCTTGAGTAACAAAATACAACTTGAAAAATTCTTGCTATATCTTTCTTCTCTAAGTAATGTCCAAGGCTAGATGAAAGGCTGGGGTTTTGTCTCTCCTTGCCAAAGACTCTGGAAAGGCACAACAGCCTGATCTAGTTACATAAATGCTGTGCTAGAACCCACCCACCTCACCCCATGAACTCATTGGTCAAGTGATTGTAGAGGGATCATAAAGTTATCGGATTAGGGGTTTGATAGCGTTTTTTTTCCTTTTCTTTTTATCCTGGGACAACCAATGAGGAGATATCTGTAGTATTTATCCTATCACTATAAAAAATATGCCACAAATATGATTTGGAATTTGTGGCAATGTTATGGTGTTTATGATTTTTTTAAAAAAATTATTTTCACAAAAGAGAAAGGTTTTAAAAGGAAGATCTAATGTTTTAATGGAAGATTCAGATACCATTCAGGATCCTTAGCTTAAAAATACACACTACGATAAAATAGTAACTCAGATAAAGATTAGCATCCTAATGCAGTTTCTAACCGGAGTTTTCTTACAATATATACACTTCTTTGCCACTAGAATATTTCCAATGATGCTGCTGTGCTGCTGTTTTTACTACCAAAGTTCTTTTCTGTAGCTGCAAAAATTTTCAAATATAAAAGATCATGCAGAAAAATGCAGGCTTCATGTCAAACCTCTTTTTGACCATGAATAGTGATGGGACTAGTTCTGAATAAAAACTCATAAACTGTCAATTAAACAAACTACCAAAGCTACTTTGAGAAGCACTTGCATGTTTTGGAAAACAATAGAGTTGAACATAATAATTTTTTCCACTGAGTCACGATAGAATTTCACTGAAAGGAAGAACTGTAGTAGGCCAAATTCTTGGGCATTCTGCTAAATCTTCAAAAGGACATTTTCCTCACCAATTTGTGTGCAGTGCTGCAGGCAACAGAATTAAGTAGAGTTCATCACAGGAAGACAGAAATGCAAAGGGCTTCCTGTCCCATCCTCTCCCACTGAGGATACATCACAGCCCTCCCTTTAAAATCAGTGTACTCTCTTTACAAAGCAGTACAATTAGAAAGTTTGTTTTTCTTTTTTAACTCTGGCAACTTCAATTATTAAAAATTATTTCAGCAGGAATTACATGAAAGCCTCCTATAATCACTTGATATTTCCCAATATTTATTGATGCCACATAAGACAGCAATAATATTTTTGCACAGTTGCATCACACTGAAAGCTCCATAGTCTTTCTGAAACCCACTATTGTATGTTCTCTGTCTTTGTTGGTTGTAAGTGATGAGTCCTTAGCTTATAGCAGGGGTTATAGCTTTTGAGATCATGATCTTCTGTTTCCTACTACAGAAGTTCATCAGAGTCTTGAGGTTGTTTGGCTTGTTCAATCCACTAAACTGGATTGAGCTAAACTACCACTCTGAACAGAAGGTCAAAAAGTCCCTGCTTTGCTTTGTCTTGAAACTCACGTATTTCCACATTTAGAAACCATAAGAATTTGAAACCTGCCCATGAACTTCAAAGGCACTATCTCCAGGAAAGTATCTTTCTTTCAGAAAACACAACAGAAGAAAACTAGAGCAAGAAAAATAGCCACAGGAGCATAAAAACACAGGCTAACAAAGCTAGATAATAGCATGACTTTTTTTTCTTTTATGCAAGCAAACAAAAGGCAAACTTTTAAAACCAAGACAAAATGATTTTTTCCATGTGAAACCATAAAATGCTTCGAATTGCCTGACATTCAAATACTGAACTCAGGTTTCATAAACTAAAAGTTATAATGCCATGTTGTCTTCAACTTTATTTCAATGTTTTACATTTCCATAAGGCAATTTTTGGATGTTTAAGATGTGTTAAAGTATTTTGCCAAAGCAAATGATAAGTATCAGTTTTATGCAGAGATTCCTTATGTGGCTGTAACAGTTCTTAGAAAAATGATATCTGATACAACAAAAGAGCACTGTATCAACAAAGTATTATCATCAGAATATATGGAAAGAAGAAAATACTTACAGATTTTTTATGTCTACTGCTCCTCGGAATGCCTTCCTTGGTATTGCTTGAATCTGATTTTCACTAAGATCACTAAGAAAAAAAATTAAATTAAATGTAAAAATGATATATATATATATATATTTAATTTTGCATATAACAAAAAGGAAATATAAGAAAATAATTTCAGCCATTATGGTTCAGTCAGTATTTCCAATGAAGGTAATTTTATTACATTAACTGATTTGTAATTGAAGAAAAGAAGTAGCAATAATAGTCAAAAGAGTTTATCTGTGTTGCACTAAGTAGTTCCTTTAGAAAACAGCAAGTTATGTGCCAAAAAATAAAAAAAAAAAAAAAAGCAGAAGTGAGTGTTTTCACTTTTCAACTATTCCAAATCCATGTTTGATAGTATGTTTAGTTTTATGTAAGGAAGACTGTAATCCAGCAAAAAGAACAAACACTGAGCTATTGAGAAACAAGGATGAAGCTGTGTAATATCTGAGATCAATACGTTTCTGACTTTTGTTTCAGAGTGTCAAGCACCATATATTTGAAAAAAAAAGCACCATATATTTTAAAAAAAGGAATTAAAATATATTCTGCAGCAGATATCTAATTTTCCTCCCCAAATCCCTGCATGATCAGCTGTGCCATGCTATCTGAAACTATTATCTTTTACAAAAGAGAAACAATATTAAAATGCTTACACAATTATTATTCAGTAGTGGTTTTTGCTATCAGTATGAATAAACAGCCCTTTTGTTTCTGAAATCCAGACACATTTTTGGCCTTCACAGGTCAATATTGGAAATAAAATCTAGAGAACTGAAGACAATAGCAGAGGACACAGAGAAAATAAAAAAGAAAGAAACAAAAGCAAACTAGGATCCAGAACTTTCCATTTATGCTCTGCACTATTAAAAATGATGCAGTCAAATAGAACATGACCAATACATTAAAGTCTTTATTGCTGTATCTGAACCACATGCAGTTTGGAGGTTTCACTTCAGACAATGGTTTGCTACCCGGGACCAAATACACCTATCACACATGGTACGAGAATGTTTGAAGTCTTGCAAAGAGGCTTATCTACCTTGTTGTACTAAAACTATGAAATCAGATCTTCTTTTGGAAGCCTTCCAAGATGGGCCTATCTATACACAATATGGGGGACACAACTACATGAAGAAGCTTTCTAAAGCATGTGAATAAAATGTACAAACAAATCAGATGCATACAGGTGTCTCTACAGAGGGATTTTAAGTCCATTTGCACAGCAGTTTTCTTGTGGTTAACTAAATTTCATTTTGCTAAAACCAACCCAGGATCTTCTCTCCAAAGCACACCAAATGTAATCCAGCTCCTAACAGAAGTAAAGTTTCTCTGTCTTGAGCTTTAGAGACATCTTTAGAGCACCTTTTTCAGAGAGAGTTTTAGAGAAGCACTGAAAAACTGTGCACAGAAATAAAAGATCTAGCTCAGAGTAAGTGAACAAGCAAGAATCATTTAGTTGATTAGACATAAACAGTCATGCTTTTGATATATTCTTTCTCTAAAATGTAATCTAGCACAGGCTTATATTTCCAGTTCTGAGCAATCACTCCTGAAAATCTCTTTCAGATTTATGAACTCGCAAAAAATAATTCAAGGACTTTATAAAACCCCATGCTGCCCAAATTTAACAAACTTTATATCAATATAATTATTTTGAAAATAATTCCACATACATTGACAGCAATTTTGTTTTATCCAATTCATTGTTAATTTATGGAAAATCACTTTCTATTTACCAAGTCTTTCATAGTTCATGCACATAATTGCACTGCAATATTTTGCAAAGTATACTTAAAACTAGACCCAATTTTAGTATTATTAATCATGTGTGAAAAAAGAGAATTTGTGAGCTGTGATTTAATTTTCAAGCCACCTAAGTAATCTTGAAATGGGATATGACTGCACTGGTCTGACAATAAATTCAGGGCAATGAATGAAAAAGCAGCCTTCAGCATTTGTTACGGTAACATGATTTAACAGCCTACTTCCTTGAAAAAAAATCTCTTATAAGCATAAAACGCAAATATCTATATTTACACTTCTGTTTAATTGACTAATACATTTTACCTACATAAAAATTGTGTGTGAAGTGGCCAAGCTAGCAGTAGTGATTTGTATCATGATCAATGATTAGTTTATAACGCAGATGTATGCATATATTTATGTAAGCCCCTGCCATATTCATAAATATATACTCCAGGAGATAATGAGTAACGGTGCATTAAGCTTTCCACGGCATTTGATAGAGTATCATCATTCACCATTTTATACAATTAAAAAAAGCAAAAGATGAGCAATATTGATGCCAAACGTAAATTCACTTTTAAAAACCGAATAAAAAATATCAATGGTCAAAACCTTGGTTTCCGTGGGAAATTTTGGCGCAACCACAAGGACTTACAAGTGAGAGCTGTTGTGCCAGGTTCCTCACAGACAGTGCAGGGAGGCTGCATGTGTGCACAGGTATGCCTGTGTGTGTGCACGTGCAGAATAACTAACTGCATGCCTGATGCTGCTGGGTCCCCACGGTCAACACCATTTCCGTGTGGCACAAGCTCATGCAAACTTGTACACCTTTCCCCGGCACTTTTAGCTCATTTCAAATGTAAACCGCTTGACTGCAGAAGTTCCCAACCTTGCTGAGCAAGGCATTGTTTAAAACATCCGTTTGAACATGGAGAGCTAAGTAAAGTTGGCAAATGTTGTTTTCCACAATTAATTTTTCTGCAATGCATCAGCTGGTTTGTGAAACTTTCTTGGAACTTTTTCTGTAACAAAAATGTAGGTTCATTTCAACACTGCAAAATTCTACTTCTCATAAAAAATATGATTTTCCTTATAACAGGAAAATTTTTAGTAATTATTTATTGATTGTTTCAAGTTTTCATCTGCTCAGTGTAAAAAGGTTTCCTTATAAAAACCTTGAGGGGCTTAAACTAACATTTGATTTTTTCTTCTTGCATAAATTGCACCTACATTTCACAACTCAGAAGCTGCGTGTGGTCTTCTTTATTGATGTTTGAACCCATTCCACCACAATTCTTAGACTGCTCACAAAAAAGGCCAGTACAAGGTGCATTGTGACTTTCAGGGGAAATGGGGCAAAAACCTATTGGTAGATAAAATCAAACAATTTTGCAGGCCATTACATTACATTCATTTGACTTTGCAACTCATATTCTGTGGTGAAGAAAGGTGCAAAACCACTTTTTAGCATGATGGTCATTGTATTGCATTAATAACTGTGTGGACATCATCTTCCATTTCAAAAATAGGAGGCATTTGAACAGAGACTCTATGATGGCAATTGATGCCCCTAAAATGAAAGAATGTCTAAGCATTTCAATGACATTTAAGCCAGGATACAACAAAACATCCTACTTTTATAAGAAAATATCTGTATTTTTTTTAAAAAAGGCATGAACTTGCTTCTCATTAGAAAGCAGAAATCTGACCAAGATACTTTCATTGGAACAAATTATTCTCATCAATATTACAGTCCAAGACCTTACATCAAAATCCAGAATTCCTCTGGAAAAGCAGAACTGATTAAAAAATACAGCAAGAGTGAAAAAGCCAAGGCTATCTGGCAATTTCTTTCTTTAAATAGAGCATAATGATCTAGTGAGATGTTTTGACAATTTCATCTTTATGCAGTCTCTAGCTGTCATAGAGGCCTCTTTCAACTAAATTGTTCTTGACTCTATTGTATAATTCCTAGAGAGATTTACTCCAAATTATTAAGTCTGTAGGGGAGTACCTTATGCATTTTCATGACCTTTCATGAAAATTCCTTTGTGCAACTTTGTGGGCTTCATTTATGTCATTCAGTTGTGGGCAGAGCACCTTCATTCCTTGGCCTCCACTCTCCTCCTTGTTCTGGCATCACCAAACCTGTGCTCAGGGCCAGGTGTAACTTCCGTCTCCCTAAATGTGAGATGTTCTCAAGGAGAACACTCAGGTCTGCTTCCTCAAGTTAAAAGGTAATACAGGGGTTAAACACCACATTTGCACCAAAAGCCACCTGGGTGAGTTAGACTGGCAGGAGCTGACAGAGACCTTTCAGAGGAGGCACAAATGAGCATTGCTGCTGCTCTAGATGCACAAACCAGCCTGGGTACAGCCGACTGTTTCAGATAAGTTTAAAATAAGTTTAAGATGTATATATGTCAAGCATTTTTCTGAGTTGTAATATTCTGGCTGCAACCCCATTTTCTCAAATGTAAAAGCAGAAAATCGAATCCATACGTCAAACAAAGCTGAATCCACTATAAATGAAGATACACAGTGGAGAATATAGAAAGATTTCTCTGATTTTTGCTCAACTACAGCAATGACTTAAAAACTTGCATAGTATTTTTTTCTCTCTTACAAGGTCAGGTGCGTTTCCAAATCAAAGACTAAATATGCTGCATCTAAATAATTACTTTTTGTAATTAACATAGTCTATCCAAGTACTCAAATTCATCAATAAAACCAGAAATACTATAGGTTCGCCAAGATCCATGATCAAGTAAGTTCTGCAATTACTGTGCTTATGCAAAATATAATTTATTTTTAAACAACCTAAATAAAGGCAATTTACACGCAATGGATTCTGATAAGCACATATGCCTCTGCTTTTAAACTGATTTCCAAAGATTAAAGGTTTAATTTGGATATTCTGGCAAAGCAACTGAACTCATCTAATTTGAAATTATGCCTAAAAGAATGCAGATTTCTGTATTTCACAAACTAATGAATTAGGAAAAAATCAATAACAAAAACAACAACATCAAAAAAAGCCCAAAGACCTCTGCCCACCCTCCCTCCCCCAACAGCTTAATTTTGTGTATGCAAGGTTTTTTTCTCCAAGAATACATTGGTAATGATAATGTATGAAGCTTCTGGAAATAGCAGGAAGACCTTGCCAAAAACCTTTTTACCACTGAATCCTTCCTAAAAACAGGAGGGAAATGGTACAGTTATATTTATTATATTTACTGGTTAGTAGATGTGTATCAGGGAAAAAACCTCACAGCTTAGAGTCCTGTGAACATCTGAAATTCATACCAATAGAAGATACAAACCTGTTCTCAGAAAAAAAACTTGAAGACTTATATACAGTATTGCTTTCTTATCTGAAGATAAAGCCCTGAGATAACCTGAAATTAATGATCCTTATAGAATGTTTCAACTCTTAAAAAATGCAAAGAGTACTGCATTGCAGTTATTTTATTACTTACCATGTATGGTTCTCAGTTGAATATCCTATTTACCCTTAAAAAGGAGTGCTCAATTTTTAATTATATAAATTGAAACATCACATAAAATATCTATATCATAAACTGCTATGGCTGTATCACAGTTTTGTTGTGTGACTAAATCATTGTTCATTCTGAAACACTAAATCTTTTGAAGGTGGCAAACCTGCTTGTAAATTTAATTACTTGTAATTTTATTTTCCTCTATGGTTTAACCTCCCTCTGTGTCTGACCAGTGATATCATAAATCTGTACTGCCATTCTGTACTTTGCGAAATACTGAGTACTGGGAATAAGTAATATATCCTGATTTTTAAAGAAAGAGGCAGAAATACTCAGCCAAACTAAATATCGAATGTTTACCAGTTTATTTATGCCAGTTTATAAAAAACATCTCAGAAAGTGGCTATTCCAGGATCAGCATCCTGATAATTGTTTACATATAAGCAACATGAACAAAGTAAGCCTTGCTAAGTCCTTCTCTCTTACTGAAAAACAACAGTTTTAAGTTGGCAAAGTGTAGATAATGAGACTACTGGACATTCAAACAAATAAAAAAAAAGAGAATTATTTAAATTATTTGACTGAAAATCAAATATATGAATTTGGACTTGGGGGATTTCACTTGGAATACAAAGGTGGAGAAAATAAACAAACAACATAATTTAGAATAGGATGGTTCAGCTGAAAGGGACCTACAAATATCACCTAGGCCAATCAGATGATTTTGATGGAACAAGTAACAACTTCTTTTTAGGAACATTAAGTATCAATTAGATATTTATCCTAAAACAGTAAAGCTAAAAAACCAATTGATTTATGAATATCAAACGATCCTGTCCATTTCAGCTGCTTTTATTATGATTGGCTTTTTCTTCAGTATTATTCAGTGTTCCTACAATATTTCTGTATCTGAGTACACCTTAAAAAATACAGGTGGCAGGGAGAAGACATGCACTACGCATTCATTAAGGAGCTTCTTTCAGAAAGAGCCTGTGAAACACTCCCTGGCATAGGTTACTCACTAGATTCTGGACTTGATTAAGGTACCTGTGAGGTCTTGCATGGTCTGAGATACTTCTCCAGTCACAGTCACATTAAAGAGGCACATGATCTAAAACCTCAAAGCTATTCCAGAGCAAGACCCGAGAGCTATTGTTTATTCCCCTGGCTTTGGTCTTAGCAAAAGCAAAGTACTCTGCCTCTCTGGGAGGCACTGAAGACACCAGCAGTAAAATCTGAGATATGGAAGGCGAGAACATGCTGCAACATGACAGTGTAAGACAAGAGAGCCACAGCCCCAAGTTTCAACTCTCTCGATATGTCTCCAGAGAAGTATGGCAAAAGATTATTTTGTATTACCATGAACACTGGCAGCTGCCACTGTTTGCAAAGGCTGCCATTGCCATGGACTTTCCAAGCCAAAGAGAGAATGAAACCCCAAAGTAGATTTTTCATGTTGTAATGTATCTCTGATTTGGATTTTTACTCCTAAAATGCCAGTTTTCTACTTTCAAAATTTTAATAAAAACATTTTTCTACTCTGTATTAGATGTCTTGGGTTAACATGGAAAAGTTCTGATCAGATGGTTTTTCTTCTGCTCATTAAACTTCATTTATCACTATATAAACATCCTCCTAAATTGCAAAGTTCTGACATGACTAGGAATTTAGTCTAAGACTTTTCTGAATGCTGCAGAGGCATGCTTTGACAACCACAAGCTTTGTTGTATTAGGGTAAAGTATGTAAGTATGAAAATCATTTTCCAGACAATGTAATGAGAAACAAACCAAAGTAAAAAGTCTTCAAGAATACCGAAGCTACTGAACATTGTGGTGTTAGTACAGGGGGAGTATCCTGGAGAGACAGTTCCTTCAAAATTAGTAGCTCAGGTGAACTAAAGCCACTGAAGCCTATTGGGAATTACATCATAGAGGAAATATATCATATTGTAACACGAGCTTACTAAACAAACATGAAGGTTTTAATCTATGACACAACATGTTTTATCCTATGTTCAGCAAATACATTAATATATACAAACAACTAAGTACCTTTCCAATCATTCTTGTGAGGCTTATCCAGTTAATTGTAAGAGTACTGATATATGCATGGCTTTAACTTCATACAGTTCCTGTATAACACGTTACAGTACGGCATCACTTATTCATGAAGATAATCTTATACCCAAATGGCTTGTCATGTCTTTTTAGCAGGCATAGCTTTCTGGCAGATCTACAAATCAATTATGATGGAACAAGGAAATGTTTAAAAATATATATTTAAAAATTCAGTCTAAAGTTTTGTCCTGAAAAAGCAAAACAAAGAAACAAAATCAAACAACCATAAAGTCTGCTGTACCGTTATTCTTTGACTGTGAAATAAACCAGTTAACTTCTTATTAATTTCAATTTTTTTTCTTCTGTTCTTTGGTAAAACAATCACTGCAGCTATTTCTCTTCATATTGAAGACATAAAAGGTGTCTAATACTACCAGCAGTAGCTAATATGTCTCTAAGGCACATATATCCCCTTATGAAGATAAAAATTATAATTTCCAACATCAGTTCTGTAAATCATTACTGCTGCTTCCCATAGGAGGATTAAAATTTCATGTATGAGAAGGCTACTAAGGAGTAAGGCTACTCCTTTTACAGATGGGGAAACCAAGGCTGTATGTATCTGTACATGTATCTGTACCCTGCTGAGGAGCACAAAACCGATGAGAAGGATTTAGATCACAGAATTTCAGGTTCTCTCTGCATCACTAATTTCCATTTGCTCTGTTGACTCCCTAGAGATTCAGATGCTGCACAGAGCAGGCACATAAGCTATTCTCACGCTAAAGCAGGATCACTCCCTGGGCCATGGTGTGCTACATTGCCCAAGTGAATATTTCACATTTCACAACACAGGGCAATCATCACTGCAACACAGACTGAATTATTAGAGTCACAGCAATTCCCACGGTAAGAAATGCATCTTTATTTTTTTTTCCTAAGAATATTCAGACTGAATTTCAGTGCCCACTTTCATCTCTCATTTTTTAATGATAGCACTATAAATCTGTTATGGAATCAAAATGTGCTTCTTTTTATAGCTTCTGGCATATTATTATCTGTATTATTTAAGCAGCAGGTCTTATAATACACTTTATCTATTTATATATTAAAGAAGAGATATCATTTATGTTTAAGTATTGAACATTTAGAGCAAAACAGAAAAAGTAATGCACTACACAATAGTAGTATTGTAGGCTGGTGATCCCCAGAGTTTATCAGTACCTTCAGCCTTAAAATTTAGTATAAGTCATCCAAAATTTAAATTCTGATAATAAGTACTAATATATTCTTTTGTTTGAGAAACACCCTGACTCTTCAAACCCATGCAATATAATACATAATTATTTATAATTTTGAGTATTAGTAATTAGTGATTTCTGCAGAATCTAAATAGAACAGAGTACTAGTGCTAGGCCTTTTACTTTTTAATGGAATACAGTTTGGGTTTGGACTAAGCCAAAACCTCCAATCTCAGTCTTGGCAGAAAAGTTAACCATGGGCTACAAAATCAATTCCACCCTACTAAGTCTCCAAAAGTGTACTTAAATCAATTTGTATACTCTAATACTACTGAAAAAAATTGCTTTAGGAGATTCACCATTTATCTTTTATTGTTCTAGAGTGGCCTAGCAGGGCAAATGCTAATTGTGCAATAAAATAGGAGTATTAGGACCACACATGTATTTTATTGGAGTCTTAGAAATTATTTTTGAAAAGGAAAGCAGTCTTTAGTAGTCTGTTCCACTAAATTAATATATAATTCTCTTTTGTTTAGACTATAAAATCCCCAAAACAAAACAAGAAAGGAAATTACATGTTGTAGGTCCTAAAGAGGAAAGGACCACCCACAATTTCAGAGAAAGCTGACATGCTACTCCAAATTTGGCTTCAGCGTAATCCTTTTCATAGAAAAACTTGAAGCTCTTAAGAACACTCCTCACCCCCCCCAAAGAAAAAAACTGACAATTCTTTATCCTCCACACAGTTTCAAACTGGTCAGGCTGAAGGAAGGCACTGAGTGACATTTTACTGACTGTGGCTTATCATGCATCCCTAATAGCACTATCATTCCCTAATAGGGCCCAAGACAGCAGCACAGCTGTGATGTGTGCGGGCATCATTGACCTAAAGCCCTGCTTGCATTTTGCAGAGTGGGAAATGACTTTTACCCATATGGATGTATATCCATGGGGTGAGGCCACACCTCGGGTGCTGTGTTCTGCTCTGACCCTGCACCACAAGGAAGACAAGAGGGGCTGGAGTGAGTCCAAAGGGCAATGGAGCTGGGTCTGGAGCACAAGTCTGATGAGGAGCAGCTGAGGGAGCTGGGGGTGTTTAGCCTGAAAAACAGGCTCAGGGAAGACCTTATTGCTCTCTATGACTGCCCCAAAGGAGGTTGTGGACAGGTGGGGATCAGACCCTTCTCCCAGGTAACAAGTGACAGTAGAAGAGGAAATGGTCTCAAATTGTGCCAGGGAAGTTTAGTTTAGATATGGGGTTTGTTTGTGGATTTTCTCTCCTTTTCTTTTGACCAGTTTGGAATTGAAGGCAAAATAGAAAATAACTTAAATCTTTTTGTGTCACTTTTTCATACGATGCCACAAAAGACTGTTTCTTTGCAGGGAAAGGGTGACGATTCTGCTATTTTCATTTCTAGTCTCTGATAGGTGATTTAGTGATTAATTTTTAATCAGCTATTACACTTGACAGACTTGAAAATGCACTATAAGTTAAGAACTTTAAAAGAATAAAACAAGATTCTGCCAGGTAAGTTTCACTTCTTCTGGTACGTTAGACACTCAGCATATGCATGGCTGAAACATCCATTTGGCTTGGCTGGGGATCTGCTCACATTAAGAATAGATGAGATGGCATATTTAATTTTCCAAAAGACCTCTTCAACAGTATCTGAAAAATCTATCACTACTTTTCCGTGTAACAAAACTTCTTTTTGAGGAGAAGCGTGCAGCTGTCAACATGTCTTTAATATTTAATATTGTTTCACCTGCTTTGGAATTGAAACTGTAAGCACTTTCAGGAACTGATTGAATGGTTGTCTGGTACATTGTCTAGTGTCACTACACACTCTATAACCCTGTATATTCTCATCTGAAATATCACTCAGCAAGCTGTGGCAAATTCTGTTTCTTGAAAACAGAGCAGAGCAGACTCCTGATCCAACCCCATTATGCAGAGATGTAATTCCAATACAGGCAAGTAATAACTACATCCCTGGACACAGACATTTCTCATGAAGTATAGCTCCAAACTTTAACTCTAATAATAGCCTGAGTAGTTCAAGTGTTTCCTAACAGTAAAACTAACCTTGAAGAATTTGTCAAGAGATGGGGAAAAATTTGAAGAGTAAACTAGAAAAGATCTTGCAGACCATTAATGTTGAACAGCACTGTGTTCACTCTTCCTTCATTTGAGTCGAATGATGCAATTTGGGGATTGTCTCCGGAGCTGGGCTCATTGCTTGATAAGACAGATTTTTGTACAGTCTTACCTTTATACAATATGTATAGTTGCATAATATATGTGAAGCACTGATGCTTCAAACTTTAAGGCTGTTGCCTGTCAGTGCCAAAAACTGCTAAAACAGTGAAAGAAACCAAATCCTATTAAAAGGATTACCACGGATGATTTAAAAATCTGACAGCAGCTAAGCTACCATCATGGCTGCTTATCAAGATGACCAATTTTGTATGGCACTTTTTCTGGTCTTCACCCTCTGCCTATACCTATCTGCCATTTCTTATACTGTAATACCTTTCACAAAACTGTTTTGTTTTACTGGGTGCTGGTTTGTTGGTATTTTTCCTATTCTGTGTAACAAAGTAGAGGGACTATCACCACTAGGCTTCTGACCAAAGAACTAGGGCTTTTAGCTGTTCTATGAGAAAACTAATAATGGAAAGGACAAGGAGCATATGTTTGTATTATCTTCTACCTCACTAAGAATAAACTATAAAACAGTAATAAAAAGCTCAATTATTTGAGTAACTGAATGACTGGATTTTTTTGTTTATTTTATTTCTTGCGTGTTGTGTATGTGCTGGGTAATACAAGTCAATTAAAGGCTCTTGGGAGAAAAGAAATTGGTGAGAAACTTCAGGACAATTACTGATACATACATTCAGGTACTCTGGAAGTAAAACTTCCCACCGACCAGGATTAGATTACTTTAATACTCTAGCTGCACATCCCAGAAATGTTAAGCCTCAAGTTTCCATTCAAGGGCTCCAGGCTTTCCTTTCTTCTGCCTTGTCTTTCTGTTACTGTTCCAGCCTCTTCCCCCAAACTTCTGTCACCACAGTTTTCTCCCTTGCAGTGCCACACAAAGAATGAGGAATTTTAAGAGGTATTTTCCTCTTATAAAAGGAGCTGAGAATACAGAAGAGGCAGTACAACTCGTCTGTAAAGCAAGAAGAGTGCATCCTACCTGGGGCTATTTAGAATTGAAAACCTTCATAAAGATGGTAAAAATGTATGTAAGCAATAAAAAGAAAAATTACCATTCCAGAATTGATCACAACGAATTTCTTAATCAATTGCAAACTAAAATGAACAACTATGGGTAAAAAACCAAATCAGAGTGCTTCCATTCTACATTTCAAGAATGTGAAAAATCCCATTTCCTGTTACAGTCCTGTCTGTATGCTGTTGCCACAATACCAGTATGTAAATTACATTAAAATATTACAGGAAAAAATAATCAATGCAAAACGAAATTTAATATTTTTTTATAGAAAAGCTTAAATTTTATTGCTACTTCTGCCACGTTTTCCCCCTCACACTTGCAAAAAGGTTCAGCTGCTTGTACTAGGAATAATTTCCATTCAGACATTTTTTTAAAGCTTGAAGTCTCCAAAGATGATTTTCTGTTCCAGGACTGCACTTTTCCACTGACACCATCAAAAACTAGCTGCTCTTAATTGCACTCTAAAAACCCATCTTCCCACTTTTCAGATGTTTTTCCTCTATCTGTGTGTTTTCAAGACTTTTTTTCCAAATTGCTAAATTCTTTCCCTTCAACCAATATTCAGACTCTCCTAAGCAGCTGATGGAGCTTTGCCTCAAGTAACTATCCAGAAAATTCCACTGATCGGCCCTAAGAATTATGGTAAAGGGTGATTGTGTGGGGGATGTGGTGTTTTCTGTTGTTTGAGGGTTTTTTCATTCAGGAGGATGGGTGTTGTGTTTTGCTATGTGAGAGCACACAAAAGCATTTGGATGGGATGGATAAGAGTTAAGCAATTGCAATCAAATGAGAGCACAGCACACTCAGGATGAGCAAGGGTGACACTGATGCCTCCATTCACAATATACTATGCACTCCTGCAGTGAGCAAACAGGTAGTTTCAGAAAAGAGAGGTCCAGGTGACCACAGAGAGACTGAGAACAGTTATGGTAATGGGAAAAAGGACTATTAAATTTACTTTAAAAAACCCGGCAAAAAATGCACAAGCTTCCCTCTTGCTTAAGGACTAATTTTAAAATATACCATAAAATGTTTAAACACTTAGATTGACTGCATTTTGTTTGAAGCATAAATTTTAAAAAAAGATTTAAGAAATAAGGTTAAATGCAAGAACATGTGGCATTGTGTCTGTATCAATAATAGCCACTAACCATATCAACAACATCTCGGCACTGTACAGCCAGGCTTTCTGCTAAAGCAGTCAGTGCGAATCCATTTGTACTTCTAGGGACTTCAGGAAGGCTTCTGCCAGCCCAAGAATTCTAGGTCATGCATCTTGCAACAGCAGGAGCATCTGTACTCACTCTTTTAACTGAGTATGAACAGATCACCTCTTAGAATGGGACTGGCTCTGAGCTCTGAGGTGATTGAATTTAAATGATACTTACACAGATAGCTGAGAAGGTGTGAGAATTTGCCTCTTCATAGCTCTGCTGCACTTGCTATCTGTTGCCATATGGCTAATTCCTGCTCATGCTTATTCTTCTGTTTCAGTCCATGTTACAGTATACTCTTTTTACAGACCTGCAGCTTCCAACATGTGTAGCGAAGGTCCCAGAAATTGATTTAGAGGCTGAAACACAAGCATATCCAATCCTGCTCCTACACAAGGCTGTATATCTTTGTTGGAAGACTGACACATGGTCCCCATATGCATCAGTGATAACATAAGCCTGCCAGGCACAGATGTACTTATAGCTCCAGAGAGATGCAATCTAATGATGGATAGGAATAACCCAATCATATGAACATTTGTATTTGTAAACCCTACCTAGTGCTACAGACAATATGTCTACATTTTGCTGCCACATTTCTGCAAGGATATCAAGATGTTCCTAAGGTATGACACGCATACGATGAAACTTAATGGTATGTAAGATAGAGAGAGTGCTTTCTGAAGCACAACTTCATAGCTGGAAGTTCTAAAAATTAATTGCTCTTCTGGCAAACCCAATGAAAATTAAATTAAATTAGATACTGGAACTTTTTCATTAGAAGGCTCTGGCAAAATAAAGCTAATAGATGGAAAGCTTTCTGCAATTAAAAGTGACAGGTGCATTGCTTTCTCTAAGCTTTTAAATCACATCTGTCAAAAAGTCTACTAAAATGCATTTTTTAAGCTCCTTCCAATCTACTCAACTTTTATGAATCAAAATACTGTAGAATTATTGAAGATCTATAACTTAAGTCAAGGCTTTATGGCAGTAAAGGGCTAAAATTTCTATAGAGTTATACATCTAACATATTTAGGACAATGTATTAAATCACAGAGTAACTGTCTCCTGTTTCCATTCACTTCATTTGTCAGCATGATTTCCTGCTTCAATTCCTAACCACTGCACGAGAAATACACAACTTGATTTCCCTAATTTAAAACCAAGTTTATAGTAAATTCAGGCCAGTCACAACTTTGTTGAATTATTTATTCTACATGTTTAAGGTGATTTAGGATAGAGATGGCTAACAGTATTTATGCCTTTGAAGAAACTTTTTCAAGACAGAAAGTGTCTTGGAAAGAGACAGAAAAGTTTGAGGTCAGGTTCTGCCATGCTTCTTGCAAGTGAAGCTATTTTCAATGAACATGTGTTCCAACAGTGGGAGCAAAACCATTTATTGCACATCTTCCTCCTGCCCTTCAGACATACCTGAGCCAATCCTCTACTTCTCATTCCTCGCTCACAAAACCAGGAAGTATTTATGCCCAAAACTCAAAAATCTCCAAATCAAAATTCCAAACTCTCTAATGATTATTTACAGGGTTTTTTTGTTTTGGTTTGAATTTGGTGTTTGTTTGGGGTTTTTTTTGTTTTGTTTTGGTTTTCATTTTGCTTTGCCTACTGTTTTTTTTTTTTTGTTTGTTTTTGTTTTTTTTTTTAGTAATCACCAACCAACCCCGGATTTGATAGGTTATGAATGAAGTTTACTTAGGGAATGCTTCTCATACCCACTAATTCTGAAAATAAACAGAAACATTTGTCTTCAGAGATCTTAATTATCAACTAAATGTAAAGCTGTTACACATTGTAAGACGACAACTGTGACAATATGAATTGTATAGGTTATGGCACAGCACTACAGGTTGGAGAATTACACTAATTCAGTGGAACACAGCTCTTATTAACCACACACATACAAATAATCTCCCCCCAATTCAGGAGAGCACTGAAGCATATACAGTTTCTCATATGTGCTTAAATCCCATTAAATTCATTGTAACTACTCACAAGTTTAGTGTCATGCATGTGATGAAATATATCTTTAAATCAAAAACTACTTACAGAAAAGCAGCACTGAACATATTTAAATTATAGACTTCTCTTATTTAAGCATATATGAACAAAGACAAAATTCTCCTCAGGTGGGTAAACAGAACAGGAAAAATATGTAAATTGTTTTCTGTAATCCATCTACACATTTTCATCATGCCCCATGATGAATTACTGTGACATCAGAAGTAGTATTTCAGACAACTGGACCATGTGCAAGTCCTTAACATTATTATCTTTCATATTTAACAAAACTCAGTGGGGTTTGGTGCTGCTTTTAGGGTTTTCTTTGAGGAATGGGGGTGAATCTTGCCAAGTTCTCAGTTACTCCTGTAAAAAAGTAATTTTGAAACTGCAAAGTCCCACATGCTTCTCCCTAGCACTCCTTATGAGTTCAAGGGATTTTTGTCAGGGACAGAAATCTCTTCCAGTGGCCAGGTAGATGAAAGCTTTGGGGTGGAAGGTCAGTATTTCAGGAAGACTGACCATTCAACATAACACTGTACTTCAAAATTATGTGTCAGGTCTGCATCCCTGCAGAATAACACAGGACTTGTGCTATTGAGAACAGCATTCTGGGGAGGAATCAAAAGCAGTTAACATATGCACTGGAAGAGTATATATATTGCTTGAAAAGTAAACACAGATAAGGATTCATCCCTGACTTGCAACTTGCAACTGTGAGCTGAACTGCAGTGCTACTGGGTGCTTCACGTATGAAAACTAAAAATACACCAAAACTGCTAAAGGAGCCAAGGTGCTATCAGGATATGTCTACAAACATTTGCTCCAAACAGGGACAGAAATATTTAAATATTTTCCCTTAGTATCAATTTTAACTAGACCGTGGGTGAGAATGAAAGGTCTGCAATCTGTGAAAACGAAAAGATCAAATTCAGCATTCACTAGGGATACAGAATATCTAATTAAGCCCTGGATCTGCAGTATTTTTTTTCCAGTTTCTCTTTCATATCTCTTCTGCCCTGTGTTAACCATCTTCCCATCCACATCTATAAATAACAAAAATAAGCCAAAGTTTCCTCACTGATACATTTTACAAGAATTTCTGAATGGAAAATATGTCCAGAATTGTTTTGATGAGCTGTATTAATAGAACAGTTTAAACGAACATAAAACACCATATAGAAATATGAACTTGAAAAAAGATATTAGATAACACTTTTGTAAATAGAACTTAAAATACTGGTAGCTTAAGGAATAGGACTTACCAGATTCAAAGCCAGCATTCAAAATAGCCTGGTCATACAAAATGAAATCTAAGTCTCTGTGTTGGTGATATTGATTTTATTCAGGTTTTAAGTCTAAGCTTAAAAATAAATGTTCTGATGAACTTTAGGATATGTATTTTATTTTGCTGGATTTTTTTTTCTTTTCCTTTAACCTAGCTGAAATTTCATTATAGATACTTACTGTTTCTAACACTGATTAACATGTATTTTTACATAGAACAGGAAGAAGAGTCTTAAATAGACTTCTGCATACCTATACCAGTTTCTGCTTGTTGGGTTTTCTTGTTTTGATTCTGCTTTTTTAATTAGGGACACATCACTTCTAGTGGGAAATTACCCTCCACATAGGAAAACAAATGTATGTAAGGTACAGTGCCTGACCTGAGGAACCAGAAAACATCTCACAGTGTCTGTTTTCCACAATACTTTTAGTATGCATGATTTCCCTTTCCATACATACAACAATAGCAACACAAAATAGAGATTCCCAGCTGAGGCAGAGATCGCATCTTAGCTTGCAGTTGAACAAACAGACATGAAAAACTGTTTGAAAAATGAAGATAAATTGACTTTTTTTTTTTTTTNACCTCTGAGTAAATGTGCTTAATAAAGCAAATCACAACAGCCAGGATTAGAGTATAATGATTTCATATTACTGCTAGGTATGTATATGTCTAATAGTGAATGTCTTTGTCTTCCTCTACATTTCCGAACAGATAGAGATTATAGTAATAAATCCCCATGCTGAAATAAAACTGAGACTAATCTCAAGATTAGGAATATAGTCTCCATTAGAAATAAGATATAGGTATTTAAAATGAATAGAAGGTCAATTTGCTACAAGCAACATGACATTCTGTATTGTTCTGGATCTCACATGCAATGCATACTCCTGCACCACAGCTGAAGTATTTTAAAACTTACAAGCTGACACAAAAAAGCAACAGATTGAAAGGAGAGTTTCATTAAAAGAAACCAAATGTGTCAGCAAGCATCTTCAAGTTGGATTTTGGTCATACAGCTCCCTGGTATTTTTCGTTTTTCTTTTCTAACTAGTTCCCCTATGGATTAACCTCTTCTCACCTCTGGCTGTATATACACTGCAAGATAGAGCTGCTGGACAGTTCATTAGAGAAGCTCCTGCTGTTTCTTCCACTGGAGAGGAGGCACCTCTAAGTTATCATACACAGGCAGCCCCAAGTCGACATGTCTTCTAACAACTTCTGGCAGCTTTGATCATGCTGGTGGTTCATACAAGTTTCACAGGCAAAAAAAAAAGGCAGGAACTTTGAGGCATTTCCTGCTACTCCCTTGGAAACCTAATACCATCACTTAGTAATTCATGCGCCATACTAGTATCACCGGGCAGGGGCATTGGGGTACTGGATTTAGGGACTTTTTCTGTCTGGCACATCTTAAAACTAGAAAAAATATATTTAAATGGGACACTTAAATGCATTGCTAGAAAATTTATGTTTTAAGTAACTCCTAGATAGAGATTCAAACATAACACTAAATCAAAATTAAGTTTCTCGATTCAGTATTTCAGTTGCTTGTTTCTGTGATGTGATCCACCCCAGGGTTTACAAGAAGCTTTGCTTTTACAGCCTCACCTTTGTAAACTGCTCGAGGCTGCTTCACTTTTCTAGAGTTGCTCTATTCGACATGGTGGCAAAGAACCTTAAATTGCACTTAAGGACTTGAAACATGCTCCTTCACATCCAGCACTATTTCCCACTGCTCAGCTCAGTCTCTTTCCTTGACACCTCTGGTGGCCAAGCCAAAAAAGTCTACGGTCTGCAGCCATGAATGAATACTCCAGGATTCTTTCATAATGGTGCAGCTGATTGAAGCCCTGTTTGAGAGACCTTACCTCATTTCCCACACATTTTCTGACCCATTTTGTCCGCCTCTTCTCAGAGGGGTTTTGCCTGTTATATTGTGGACTAAGCAGTAAACTAATTATCTTGTTCAAATCCCTTTGCAACGCCTCTAATCCTATTAGTTATAAGAATGTGTGAATTCTGATTGCACAACTTAAAACAGGGAGAAACAGAAAAAGAGACAGAGGCAGAGGGAAAAAGCCAAAAGGCAGGATCTGGGAAGATCTGCTAGTCACTTCAGCTTTTCAAGACTTGTCAGAACGCTCAAGACTCCCGTCCATCACAAGACAAGACGATTTGTAAGGTCCATATTTTCATTTTCTGTCAGTCTTTCGTGTCTGCCCCAGAACTGCTGCTATTATCCGAGGCAGCTCCGAGTCCTTTGCTCACAGCACAACTTGCTGACCCTTGACTCCAGTTAACAGTTACATTTTCTCTCTTTTCCCTTTCATAATGAACATTTTAATGAAGGGGATGGCAATATTACAATGTGTCAAAGAAGCCATATGAAGTACCGGAAATGAATCAATGTTAGTGTAGGCATCTATAGGCCCTATGAGTCCTACTTCTTTTCTTCAAAGAAGCCTCACAAGTCTTATTAAAGAGCCCTCTCGCCCTCTGCCTCTGCTGAAGATACCAGAGCAGTTGCCTCCTGCCGTCCAGTACTGAGTGAACTTTAATCACTTTTCCTATTTTGTTCACACTGGGGAAGGAGCCAGACTTCAGTGAAAAGCCTGCAGTCACAGTTGATGTTAAAGAGCATGAAATTTATCTGACTTCCATAAAAGATGAGCTCTGCCCTTCCATTCCTGCTTTTGCTAAGCTGGCTGCTCCGGGGACAGCCATTCTCTGCACCAAAAACAAATATTTGCTTTTAGTGTGGATGGATGCTGCTGCCTAGGAGCGCCTTTTCCCTTGCTTTTTAAACTGTACACTTAGTTGTTTCCACCTACAAAGAAGACTTGTGGTCTTGGGAAAGAAATTTAACTTTATCATTTAGACATGCTGTTTTGCAAATGAAGGTTTTAAAAATGCAAACAGTTCCTGTTTTACATGAGTAATAAGCTCTGGCTAATTGGTTACCATAGAAGCAAATTAACCCGAATTCTCAGAGAGTAAGAGATTTACCTTTTTTTTTTGACTCTCCTTCCCTGCAAAAATGTCTGTAAGTGAAAACCTAACTCTTAGGATAAAATACAAAGTTTCTTTTCTCACATACTGTATTTGGAGACTTGAGACATCATTTATCTGGTGAAAATTACAGTAAGTTTTATTATTACATAGCATTCTATCATTTGGTTTTAAAACCTTGCTATTTGGAATTGGCTCTACAATTCTATTATTAATGCTTGCTTTCCTCACAATGGCAAATCAATGACACATTTTTGTGTGTGTCTCACAGTGCACATCTTCTTTAAGGATCACTGCTATATAAATAAGCGTTTTCAAAACAACTGACCATATAACTTTAGAAATGTGTATTTTAGAAGTGGTCACATTCCCGTGTCATTTAATTACTCACATATTTCAAATCCTGTAGCAAAATGGAATGCAAAGAACTCAAAACAACTCCAGAAGCAATTTATCTCCAAAACATTTTATGTATATAAAAAACCTGAAAAGAATTAACAAAATGGGATCGATAAGCTTGATAATAAAAATATTGTTCTAAAAAGGAATGAAAAGTGGTACTGATCCACTGACCATCCCCTCTGCATGCCATAACCCATTCTAATCCCCAATTGATACTGACAACTGCAATGACAAGGGCTAAATTGGAGCCATAAGTGGGAGTAATGATAGACTGCCACTTCGGTATGTCAGCAATTGCCTGATTAAAATTAATACCCCACAAACGTTCTCCTGTAAAGCAGAGACCTATCAAAAGGAAAGAAGTGCTTCTTTAACTCTAATGCATCCCAAAATCGTGCCACCGTGGGCGGGATGCACGCCCAAGTGCCCAGCAGAGGTGAGCTGGCCCTCGGCAGGAGGCAGATGCTCAGGGGAGGCTTTTCTTGCTGTACTTTTAGCTGTGACCACCTAGGGGCACTCAGCGCCCTACAAATCCATTGCAAACCTCAGCTTTTGATCCAGCCCCATTCCGGCGTAGAGCACAAAACATATTTCCTGTCAAGAATCCTGCCTTATATTCAACTTGAACAACAATGATGAGTATTGTTAATTGATATTTTATTACTGGCAGATAACCAGCCAGCCAGCCTTGTTTTCTCTAAACGCTTCTAAAGAGCTTTTTTTTGATAAAGGCTTTAATATACCACGAAGATTTTCAATCAATAGGCAAAAAAAATATACAGACCATATCTTTTAAGAAAGTGATTTCAGAATTTAAGGCTGGGCTTCTTCTAAACTGCCAAGAAACTTCCAAACTGCATGGAAAGCTGTCTAGAGGGAGTTCACTTAATTATAATTCACTACCACTTTGAAAAGGACATGGCAAAAATGGACAGGGATATAAAACTGAGAAAGCACCACAAGCAATTTTTTCTTCTTCGCATACATTCTTCCTTTCGACATTGTATTTTTTATATACAGAATGTAAATGCAAACATAACTCTTCCTACATTTTGCGGTTTTGTGAATTCTTTAAAAAAAAATTTGGTATAATTAATCTTCCAAATTTTCAGAAAAAAAATCCCTAAATATTTTCAGTGAAGCAATCAGCAAAATAAAGTTTCAGATTGAAGAAATGGTTCGTTTAGGCTAAACTGCAGCAGCCTACTAGCCAATCCTATCTGATATTTTATGGTCAAGTTTTATAGCATGAAAATTCTGACTTTCAGCCACATTTTTTTCCGTTCAAACAGGGTTCACTTAACAAGCAGAATGCAGACCTGCTGCTTTCCCTTGTGGCCAACTTCACTTGTTCAAAGTCTTTGAGAATCTTGGAACACAGCAATAGCTCTTAAAAGAACTTTGGCCTGCAGCTGTTATTAACTAGCTTTGGACGTATGGACCTCCGTTGACAAGCACCTCATGTAGAGAGGTTAAAAAATTGCTACCATATGCCTTCAGCTTTTTTAACCTACAATGTAAAGGCTCAAAAGAAAAAAAAAAAAGAAAAACCCTTTCAGTACTTTAAAAACACAAATCAATTTACACATAAGCCAACACTTCTATCTTCTACTTCCTTACTGTTATGAAATATATGTGCCATTTTTAAAAGGGTACTGCAGTGTTCCAAAAGGCAAGAGCTGATTTCAATGAAAGGAACAACTGGTTATAGGTACAAGGACTTCAATGGGCTTTATTACTGGACACAAATTAAAAGCCACCACATGCTTAAAACCTGCATTAAATAACAATAAAAATCCCTGTCATGAGAAGATTTCTACTGCAGAGAAAAGCATTCTCTCCTCAATGAAAGCTAAAGCTAGCACTGTTTATTACACCTTTACTTTAGCCTTATGGGTGTATATCTCACATTAGTTTTCATTTGCGTGATCCAGTTCAGATCTGAAGGAGGAGCTGCATGCTCAACTCCTCGTTCTTTTTTCCAGACGGATCCACTAGTTTACTGAAAGTTATTAACTCTCTGGACAAGCACAGTCTCATCATGAGACCAGAGAACTTTTCTTACTCACTAAAGGAAGAAAGGTATCAGTACTTGTACCATACATAGCCTGAAATGGATATTCAGTATTTTTAACTTTGCTGAAATAAACACCCCAAAACAGATAATTGCTGAACTCTTAAATCTTTATTCTATAAATTCCCATTTCATTCTCTAAAATGAGCGAAGAGATTTAGTTTAGAGAAGAGATTAGTGAGCCTCACTTCCACATACATCAGATCTCAGTTTGAAGATTTCAGATTCTACAGGTACAGACTTCCATAGTTACTGGAAGATCCCAAACTGAGTATCAACAGAAGTTTATTTTTTAATTTTAATTTATCAGGGGATTAAAATGCCTAATCAGACTGCTAGGTGAAAAAAAATATCACCATTAAATCAATTGCCTTATACAAGACAGTTCTGCCATTCACAGTGTAGACAAATATCCCAAGGAGTAATCAACAATAAATTGGAAGTATGTTTACAAATCCCAGCTACTGCTCTAGGAGATGATGAGAAAATCCAAGGAGACTTACTTTCTCTTCTACCATAAGGAGCTTTAACCTCATGTATTTAAATCCAGGCCAGTTTTTCTAAAATCCAGGAATATTCCATCTGCCAAATAAGATTTTTAGTCAGCTAAAAGAATATTCACTGGAATGATATTAAAACTACCAAGAATTATATCTAGATAAATGGGCAGGAAACTAGATCTAGAAGAAAGGCAGTCACAAAGGAAATACTTTCTGTCTATCACAAGTACTTACAGAATTTAATTACCATGTTGCCTAAATACTATGCATATTTAATACTTTTAATAAACATTCATCCTTCAAAGTACATAAATAGAGTATAATAGTTTCATTTTAAAATGAGGGAAAAAAGGGATCAGTACCAAGGGACTAGCAGTGGGAGTCATCTCACCCATCTTCAGACAGATAAAAAACAGATAGTCTAGTCTTAATTGTCTACAGAAAGGCAAAGACACCTTTAGAAGAAGAGAAGGTTTATCTCTCTCTCCACATTTGAGAATACAAGAAGTTTGGGAAGGCAGCTTGGATTTAGCACCTCAGTTTCAGGGGAGCCAAGCCGGAAATCCACACAGACTGACCCTGGCATGCAGCCTAGCCAAGGTCAGAGAGTGTTCCACATTAGTTGTGTACTCAACTCTGTCTCCCAAATACCAGGATGGTTCCCTAAGTATCTGTACATTAGAATATGGCATTCTCTAAAAATGCTGGTTTATCCAGGATTTTTTCTGAGTAGAGGAAACAATCCAGCACTCTGCTCTCTAGCCAAACTAGAGGAGCTAGTAGAGTATCTACAAGCATCTCCTGAGCTCCACAGTCTGCTCTGAAGTGTGACAGACAGCCTGTATTAGAAAACTTTAAACTGCTCAAAGCTAGAATCAACTACCCCAAAATTTCACTGCCTCTTCCTTTAAGAGATTTGATTGACAACTTTTAAACCTCAACAAGGTCTATATGTTTTCATGTTAATTACAAGCAACACAACCTATTTCCCAAGAGGTGACCAGAATGCCATCCCAGAGACTTTTGATATAATTTACCACTCAGACCTGCTCTTCAGTCACCAGTAGAGTCAATTTTTTCATTTAAATTATTAGCTGGATCAACAGTTACCTCTTAAACATGCAAATCTGCTTACCACTTGAGGCTCAAAAGCCTTAGCTGAATTCTACCCATATAAAAATGTGATGAGAAATTGCTAAGACTTAGAAAAAGCAATGATATTGAATAGCCACATAAACTTTCACCTAAAGCCGATCAAAATAACTTCTTATAAAGCAAACCTGTTATATATTATTTGTATTGCAACATTTGTCAACATATGGACACATTACCTTCTAATGAAATTGCACTAAAATATCAAGGTGGGGCGGGGAGGGGTGGAGTGTGTGCATGAAGATGATTTTGTGGCTTGTTTAGTTGTGAAGCTTTTTTTAATTCGGCTTTTGGACAAACTCTGAGACCATGACTTCCAGGATTGCACAGCTTTACCACGCAGGCACCCCTAAAGGGGGATCCCCATTCTCCACTAACAGCACAAAGACATAACCCAGCTCATGGAAGTGCTCCCTCTCTGCACACATTCCCTGGCACACAGCCAGGAGCCTGACAGCCTCAGCCCTCCACTTTCTCACAAACACCTGACATTTTTCAGTTTGGAAAAATGAATTTTCTTCAAAAAAATATATTTTTTTTTTTAAAAAATGAAGTTTCCATATATTTTTCAGTTTGGAAAAATATTCAGTGTTGTTAGAAATGAACTAACTTTTTGACACACTTTAATGAGAACGAAGTCTTCGAAGCAAAAGCAAACTATTTATTAGTTACGAGTCAGCAGAATCGGGTGTGTGTATCTCCCTCCCCGAGAGCTGAACACACACCCCCCCTTGAACAAAATAGCTATATTTTATATACCTTTTCCCGGCCAGGGCAGTCCCTGTCCCCTTTCCCATTGGCTGGGTACTTACATCTCTCACCACCCCCTACTTTTCTGTCATCCCCCCCTGTCATCCCAATTCCTCTCAGTCAAGTCTTCAACCCTGCTCCTCCCCCAGCACACAGCAACACCCAACTAACCCACCAGAACAAACCAAAACCAACAACAAATAAAAGCAGTAACTTCATTATTTAACTTATTAACATTTCAGCTTCAGAAAAATATCACCCATCTCTCACAGGGTGGACCTTCAGAAGCAATAAAAAAACCTCCAGCCTAAATTTTGTCGTTGTGAAAAAAAATGAAAATCTTTCAGAATATGAAATGCAGGAAGATCCCTTAGTGCACAAGTCCACTTACTGAATAGTACTCATTCCTAAAGCACTTCTCCTGTTTTGGCTCTATGCACCATCTGATCATTTGAAAAACTAAACCCGCATGATCAAGACAGAAAAGATAGGTTTTCAGAAATGTATCAGCATGTATAGGTGACTAAGAGAAACAACCAGATACTTTTCAAACCATTCAGTAAATCTCTTGTAATTTTCCAAGAGCAGTATCAGCCAGCTAAAGCAACCAATTCAAATGTATCTCCCCTCCCATACTGATGTAGGCAGTAAAAATAGCATGGATATTCTGACTGGCATTCCTCCCCATATACTTTGAGGATTTAGCCAGTAGTCCATGTCATAACTTATCTCCTTTTATGTTTCTTAAACACATCATTAGTATTAAAAGTTTACTGCTTTTGAAATGGGGACCTTTTAACTAAACAAAAATAAAATAAAATAATAAAAANAGTTACGAGTCAGCAGAATCGGGTGTGTGTATCTCCCTCCCCGAGAGCTGAACACACACCCCCCCTTGAACAAAATAGCTATATTTTATATACCTTTTCCCGGCCAGGGCAGTCCCTGTCCCCTTTCCCATTGGCTGGGTACTTACATCTCTCACCACCCCCTACTTTTCTGTCATCCCCCCCTGTCATCCCAATTCCTCTCAGTCAAGTCTTCAACCCTGCTCCTCCCCCAGCACACAGCAACACCCAACTAACCCACCAGAACAAACCAAAACCAACAACAAATAAAAGCAGTAACTTCATTATTTAACTTATTAACATTTCAGCTTCAGAAAAATATCACCCATCTCTCACAGGGTGGACCTTCAGAAGCAATAAAAAAACCTCCAGCCTAAATTTTGTCGTTGTGAAAAAAAATGAAAATCTTTCAGAATATGAAATGCAGGAAGATCCCTTAGTGCACAAGTCCACTTACTGAATAGTACTCATTCCTAAAGCACTTCTCCTGTTTTGGCTCTATGCACCATCTGATCATTTGAAAAACTAAACCCGCATGATCAAGACAGAAAAGATAGGTTTTCAGAAATGTATCAGCATGTATAGGTGACTAAGAGAAACANCTCCTTTTATGTTTCTTAAACACATCATTAGTATTAAAAGTTTACTGCTTTTGAAATGGGGACCTTTTAACTAAACAAAAATAAAATAAAATAATAAAAAGAAAATAAAAATTCCTTTCTAGACTACTGCTTTCATATACTTTTCTATGTGAGACTATTGAGTGACTCACAGTTATTTTACCCTAAAAAGTTATCAGCATTTACAGTAAGTTCCTTACAATTTATTCAGTATAAGTAATTCAGGGATTTTAATTAAGCTTGGTAAAAGTAGGCCACGGCTCTTTATTAATTTTGCCACTGTTAATAAGAGTGTCACAGAAGAGCAAAATGTGTTGAGTAGTTTCATAATATTTTTATATTTTAACTAAACATAGGTTTTAACTCTCTAATGGAAGTTTCAATGATAAAAGTATACTAGGTCTTAAACCTACTTGCAGGCATGAAGATAAGAATTTGATAATTACAGTCAACATCAAATTTAAGATGTAATAACCAAATAGTTGACTTATTTACAGAACAGACCTTTTAATTGCAATATGCAATATGACATATTTCCTATATATTGTGGTAAAATGGCTATTTTAACAGCAACAGAGCTAAATATAGGAGAAATTGGAAATTTAGGAGGAACATTTGTTTTATCTGAATTTAATAAAGATACCATAGCTTAGATGCAGCTGTTTTGATCAGTGAAAAGCACAAGAATTTGAAGTTTGGTTATTGCAAATTTAAATAATTTAGTGAACCCATTCCATTACTTTTATGTATGGTATTCTTTACAGCATGTTATATTTTATGAAGTTGCTTTAGCTATATCTATGAGCTCTCGTAATCTGGCTCACAATTCATCAACTCCTGGAAAGCATTGGTCCTGATTTGCATTTTTAAAAAGATAATGAACAAAATGTTCCCCCAACAGTAGGATTGTCAACACAGGGCAACTTGGGTGAACATCTACATTTTCATTCGGATTTTGCACTATTAGCACCATTTCTAATGAACATCTGAAAAACATTTTAATTCATGTGTGATTTAGCATCAGTACAAAATTGCCAATATGAGCAGTTCGTGAATGAGAAAACACAGTTCTTTAAAGAATGGGTATTCTTTAATGGATTATTCCTCTTTGTTGCTTCCTGGATTTAGATCAGGGCAACTATTTCAACAGGCACCTCCATTGCTGGGGGATGCTAATTCCATCTCATGCAGCTAAACACCAGGCAAGCTTAGACTATTTATCTGGATGTCAATAGCATCATAGAGTGTCACACAGCTGACTCAGCAAAAATCTGAAAATCTGCTATTCAACAATCATGTCCTCATGGTCACTTGCACAAGTATTATATTTCATGCTGCAGATATTATAACAATCATGCAACTGTACTTTATGGGTAGCCAAGCACTTTTTAGAGTAAATGCAGCCCAATTACTTGTTTCAACCAGCAATAGGAAGTTATTTCACAGAGAGATGATGAGCAAACATCATTAAGAAAATTTATGAGGTTTTTTTCCAATAATTATTGTTTTCATAGATATAAATTCTTTTGTTACGTACTACATATTAGAAATCAACTTTTCAGGATCCTGGTATGAAATCTCTTTGGAGATTTCAGCAGTACTGCAAGGCATAATTATGCCTTGTATCTGCAAAATGTTAAACTAATTGGCCTTACATTTCACATAAATCAGAAGCCACATGATGGTTTAAACTGAGCTCTGCCTTGTGAGCAGAGCTCTACCCATCAGGTTGGCAACAGAGTGCAAACATCTTGCTCCTTGCAACTTGCTTTCCATCCTGAAGCACACTGACTATTTATGAGAAAGAAAGAAAACAACAACCAGAGTCATGTTAGCAGCTTCAACAACTGTCACGGATATTCTGCTTCATAAGGAAAGCAAGTCTAATTTTGACACAGAATTATATCTAAAGAAAAATAAGAGAATTTTTAAAGATGTGATCTTTCTGAAGTTATCAGAGAAATATAAATGACAAATATGCACAAATGACAGTAACCAAACTGCAAATTCTGAATTTGTCCTTCAACATATTTCTTTGACTGCCAGAAGCTTTGATGGGATACTAATAGCAAAACACTAAAAGCAATTTCTTCTGGATTCTGATAAGAGACGTCTGTCCACCATGTGAAAAGCAAAGCAATGATGAGTTTTGAAATGAGAGCAAAGATGTGTCATATATGCCACAAGGACCTGTGCAAGTTCGACAAAAACAGCAAAAGAAATAGGAAACTACACCAAGGGGAATTTCAGATCACTTCAGAACAATTTTTGCCTGTGGCAGATTTGATATACTGCAATACTGAATCACAAGATGCTTATAAGGCTTTCTTGTTCCTGTCTACAGTAGAATAAAACTAATCTATTTACCATTTTTATTTTTGAAATCTTTAGGAAAAATACACAACTTGAACAACTGGAAAGACTGAAAATCAATATTTTTTATTTCTGTACCTAGCATCTCCAACAAAGAGAATAGAGAGTCACAAATATTCCTTTAGATTAACTTAATTATAACCTTTTCACATGCAGGGACCTAGAGACAAATTGCACTCAGTACAACTTCGCACCTTTCGGTCTGCTCAGTTTCAACCCTGTCTCTCACATAGTTCAACCCAAGTGTATTCCTGCTAAAAAATTCAAAACTTCAGATTTAGTCCAGTGTCAAGCAGCAGCAGCCAGCCTAGCAAGCACTGACCTAAAAGATTCAATATGTAATAAATTGCATACATTTTAATTAAGTAAATACAATTAAATGAGTTTGAACTGATAGACATTAAGAAAAAAACCCTTAAAATTAAGTTAGGTTGGAGGTATGATAGTGATTCCAAGGACATCCTGTACATATATGTAAAGAGGAAAAGCTTTTGAAGTACTAAGTAAAAGTAGTTTCTAAACATTAATATCAAACTCTTTAAATATGTGCAATCTAGCAAACTACAGAAGATTTCAGCTACTGGTCTCTCAGCTGTATTCTTATTTAAACTTAGTTTATAGGAGATGATATATTATTCAAAAATTCCAAGGAAATATATTCGAGATGATTGTGATAGGCTTCTCTACTTCACAAATTTAGGAAATATAAAAGTTCACTCTGTAACTCCAATCTTTTTTAAAGAACACTATAAAACCAAGAACTCAGAGGTTTTTAAGTTGTAATTGAGGGTAAAGAAGAAGTAATAACATGAATCTGAGTCTCTGAAAAAGGAATTTTCACACTCAGGAATTTAATTAATTAATTAATCAACTACTCTATGAAGTGTAAGATGGTGGGAAAATGAATCAGAATTTTCCATCATAGAATTTTGTGTTTGATTTCTAGAAATGAGGCACCATTTTACTGAACAACTTTAAAAACCCTACCAAAACCAACTGAAAGCTCTACTGCATGTAAAGCCATTGACAATTAGCCTAATTACTTATATAAGACCCTTATTTAGTTAAAACAGATTCACATCTTATGCCAGGATATAGATTTGCTTAATATTAACTG
>VZTN01011446.1:106997-135791 GCA_013400515.1 Erpornis zantholeuca
CCACTTAACTTGACCCAAATGGCTGACTAACAGAGGGGATCTTAACAGGATAATAAAACCCATGCTTTTTGACAGAAAAAAACTCCATGCCTTTGAATTATATAAATTGTTTAATTATATATGGTCTATTTAACTGAGGTTTATAGAGACCAGAAAAAGATTTTAATAATTAAAGGCATGACAACAACATGCCTTCAACATATAAATAAGACTTTTCTCTAAATTCCCTAAACTCTATATTTTAAATTTCCATAATTCCTCATAGGATATCTATGTAGGTAAAAGACACAGGAAAAGACGAATCTGATATACAAAAAAATAGCATTTCTTAAAAAAATGTGAACATCAGAAGTTAAAACACCAGCTGAGAGAGGATTCATGCTCCTCTTAGACTGAACAAATTTGTATATTTTGGTGAATTTAGAAAAGAACTGTCTCTCCCCTCAGTGACTAACATGCTTTGAGATTTAAATAAATACAAATTCACTTTTACTATGCTATTTATAATCCTTTTCTATAGGTTAAGATAGAATTCCCACCTCAGTAGACACCCTTAGTGAAATATTTCATGAATTAGTTCTAGAAACAGATTTCCAAGCAGCTGTAAAGACCTCAGTGTTTCAACTATCTGGGAAAAAATGTCACACATGATTTTATTTCACTTTGTATTTGAAGTTGTTTTGTACAATATGTTCCCATCTTTATCTCTACCAGTGTATATGCCAAAAGAAGATAAACAGCTCTCTTATCATCCCCCAAATGTCAGTCTCCAGGAGGTTATCTTGCATCTGCCTCTCAGTGTTCCTCTTGGTAACTGGACATAAATGATTACCAGCAGCGCTTGGAAGGCTTTGGTAGAGCAGCAGCTCTGGTCAGGCTTTGTAACATAAGCCTTCATCCTTCATGTCCAGAGTCAGAGCGTTCATCACCTGCATCCAGATGCCAAAAACCAGAAGGCTGAGAATCTCAGTGGATTGCATTGAGTATTGCTGTGCCTTCAAAGGACAGGAAAGAGTTTTACGCCAAGTATTCAAAGTGAGCACTTTATTGCCAATCCCTGGAAGCTACAGCAGAGCTATTTCTCTGGCTCAGAATACTTATATTGCTTACATGCATATGTGAATTAACTGAACTAGTGCTCATTAGGCCATTTAAATTTGTAATGGGCACATGAGTATTTACCGGAAATAAGAAATATCACATCCATCTTATTAAAGATAAGGTAAAAACTGTGTATTTCTTTGTGCTTCTGTATCAATTACTGCAGGGAATAAAAGAGACCTCTGTTTTTTATTTCAAAATTTCTTTGTCATTTCCTAGTCTAGAAATAATTTCATAGCCTCCCTGTATCAATTCCAGTAGTACATAATTTGACAGATTTTTAACCAGATTATATTCTTATTTCTGTGAAATCCATCAGGTTTTCAGACACAAATTAAGGCATTGCACTTCTCAAACTTTCATCGTTCAATGAGATTCCAAAGGTCTTTCCTTGCTGAGACATGTAATTTTTGTGATTTACTGTAGGGAACAGCATTGTTGTAAGCTCAGAGCAGGCAACATTTGTACTGTCATAAAACGAGTCAGTGGTATCACAGGACAAGGAAGTGACTTGTCAAAACCCCAGAACAAAACAACACAGAAACTCAAGATTTAAGAATCATGATTCTGCACTGTAAAATAGTTCTGAAGTTCAATACAATTATATGATACCCAATAGCCCACACCAACAACAGTTCACCGACTGTGAATTCTTATATTTTTTCACATGACAGGACACAGGCTTTCTAAGTTAATGAGAAAGAACGAAGACTGAAGTGCTGCACTTGTTGACCACAGAATTAAAACCATAACCAACTACATCACGTAGTCGTACAGAATTTTTTCTATAAATGCAGGTGCACCTGTATGTTTGTATTCAGCATGTCACAGCAAATGCCTACATTTACAATAGCTCAAAGATATCTTGCTCCAAAGCCTCATGAAAATGCACTTGTGTATTTAAAACCTTTATTCTAAATAAATTTCGGATCTATCCAGACAGAGTTTTACTTTAAAAATTATTTATTCACATGAATATTTTACAGTCCTTACAAAGTCAGTCTGCAGCTGTGAATCCATTTGTTGCAATTTTCTTCAAACTTATTCTTGACTTCAGGTGCTATATAACAATTGATGCAATCCATAAAACAGCTTACTAATAAACACGGTTGCAAGGAGGGGGTTTAGTAAAGCCTCTGCAACTGCCCACAGATTGAATGTCCTAGGAATAAAGAAAAACTCTTTACAAAATCAATTCCTGTGGAAGAAGATTTAAGGAATCCTCTCAAAGAATTGAATTAAAAACCAGATTTGTTTTCTCTACAGAAAATATGACTGAATCTGCAATCGTTAGAATGTTAATTAATGTACATGTGTAAGATGCTTAAGTGGGGGGGAGAATGGGCAAGCAATACAAATGCAATGATTTCTTCATTCTATAGTTTGTCACTTTCATCCTGGAGAAGAATGAACAACCAAAGTAATAAAAATACATAATCTGTGCATTCCGAAGATACTGAAAAATATCCATTTTAGAAGGAATAGCACAGGCAAGGATGTGACCATTTGGGTTTCTAGAAATCATATACAGGAAGAGAGGAGTTTTGGAAATTGTAATGACCTAAGTGTCTAGTGAGATATACACAGAATATAGTTTTGACATAATATAAATCTATTTCACCCTAAAATTTGTTATTTTTAATTAGTTTCATCAAAGAGAAATCCTCCCCTGACAGTGAAACGAGTTAGATGATTTAACACATTCTCCAGTGCTGTTTTCTATTATTTCAGCTTATAAAAATAGAATTATTTGGTCTGGAAGGGACATTCAGAGGTCTCTACTCCAACTTTCTGCTCAAAGCAGGGATCAGGTGGTTCAGGACCACATCCAGTTAGGTCTTGGAACACCTCCAAGGAAAGAGATCCCTAATCAATCTGGGCACCTGCTCCAGTGTTCAGCCATCCTTCATGGTGAATTTTTGCCCTCTAACATAATCAGAATTATATATATTCTTCTTCTCTATTGCCTCTTGTTCTATTGCTGTGCAGCTCTGAGAGGAGCATGGCTCTGTCTTCTCGAGGCTCACTGTGATCCTCTGATCATGGTGTTGCACACAGTGACAAGGTCTGCCTCCACCTGCTCTTCTTGCTGCTAACCAGACCCAGATCCCTCTGCCTCATGTGCCCCAGCCTCCAAACACTGTGGTGTGATCTTCTCCTGATGAGGAGCCCAAACCTGGTCACAGTTATCAAATTACTTGAGTGTACACATTTGGAAAGAGTGCTGCCTGAAAAAAAGCTTTAAATCATGCCCTAAAAGGAAGACAGCATTGGTATAATAATAATAATAAAAACAATTAAAATCTGTATCCTCTTTCAGATTGTTAAATATTCCAAAGACTCAACATTAATCTAAAGAAAACTGAAATACTGGTTAGAAGTTTTGAATGAAGTATTATGTATGGTCATAAAAAATACAATTCCAACCAATGCTATGGATGGTAACATGCCAGCAGAATTTTAATAAACCCTGATTAGACATCTTTTAGGAACTAGATAAGCAAGTCATCAAGATGACTATAAGATATTATGAATGCCAAATAGAATCTCTGTGCAGATCACTTCAAAGGCCAGTTTCCTGCATCCATAAAATTAAGTTTAAATTATGTGCTGCATAGATCTTTTTTATGTAGTCCTGTTACCATGAACAACCAAATTCCATTACAGACCTACGAGCAATTGTTTTCCATCTTTTCATGAGAGTATAAAAATTCTCTTTAGATAGACTTTCATTCGTCTTTTGATTTTACAATATTTTTGATTTTTACAACACTGATAGGAATTAGAGGTTGGCTGGAAAGGACTGATAGAGCATTTCTATGAACTTTTATTTCAGCTCAGATTTAGGACATAATCTTTAATCCTGGTACATAGAAAACCTCTCTTGATGCAATTTGTTATTTCGTCTAGGAAAAAAAATTGCAGAATGAGGTCTGCAATTTGAATTATTCTGCTTTTTTTTTTNATTGTGATGAATTGACTTTAGAGCAAATAATAAAAGCAACACATTTGAACAGTCTTTTCCTTGGAAGTCATCTTACATATTAACAGAAAACAAATTAAAACTATTAAATTACTAATGAATTATTATGAAATACAAATTACTATCATTTCATTAAAAGAAGAACAAAGTAATGCTCCAGCCTCATTATTTGAACATTTTGGGATTTGTTTTTAAGCTGTTTTTTCTCACCATGGGTCAATTTAATTGGAAGTAACTCCTCAGAACTATCTATAAATGAAACTAGACAGAAAAACTAAAAGCATGTGAGGCTTACAAGGCCCTTCAGTTCATTCTTACTCTTCTTTTGGGCTCCCCTCTAGAAAATTAAGACTGACCTTTGCCAACATTCTATGACTTTACACCAGGAACTTCCAGAAAGAAGTGTCAAATTTTGCAGATTTTCAGATATTGTTTACACCAAATGATGCATTTCTCCCATGCACATGGAACTTTACCAAGATTTAACTTTCAAGGTCGTTATAGTTTCACAATTCAGTTAGGCCAGACAAGGATAAGTCAAAAACATTTTGCTCCTTCTACTTTCAGTGGTGACTGCCACTGCGTTAAAATATTTCCTCTTTATTTCAATGAGCAATTCTCAGAGCTGCAGAAAATTGTTGTACAATGATGAATTTAACCTACAGCAGATGATGCAGAACTTGGTACAGTAAAACATTCAAATACATGCTAATTTTGACATTCTGCAAGTGTGTCATCAAATGATACCTTACAGATAGATGTTCAAATTTTCAAAATATTTTTTGAGTATCCTAATCCTGGAAACATTTAAATGTATGCACTCAATGGGACTTCTATTACTGAATTCAATAGAACCAAGGTTTCATCCTCTGATTCACAGCACCTATACTGGATTCCTCACAGCAGCTAATTTTAGGCTCCTACACATAACCTTGCAAGAACACCACACTCATTAGTATTTATTAATGCAATCTTTTCTAAAAAATTGTTCAAATACATTTTTTTAAACAGCAACAGAATGAGAAAAAAACAAAAACATCCACTCTCTTGCATTCTTATTCTGTTGCTGTTTTAGTTTCTGTCACAGAAACATTTTCAGCAATAAATTTTTTACTAAATTAGTGCTGCTATAACCAGATATGATTTAACAAACTTCTATTACAGGATATTATGAGAGAAAAACTTGCAACATTTCCTAAGAAACCTATTTTAAATATTCTAATCCTGACGTTTTTGAAAACTAGTCTAAACAAAAAATCACAAGCACGTATTACTCTTCCTTTCTCCTCACCCCCCATTTTCTTTTAAAAACTAATGGAGTGTCTTGCCTTTCCATTTAACCAAGCTCTTTTCATTAAGCCATTCTGACTGTCTCTTTCTCCTTTTTTTACCCCCACAATGAAATTAGCATCTTGTAGAACTATATTTCCTGATGCACTCAGCTTAGTAAATCTTAAAAGGCATGTATTTCTTCTACAAAGGTGATTTTCACTCTTCCAGTGACCGCTGTTCAGTGTATAATTCAAGAAAAATTTTACTTTTTGAAATTTAATAAGTTTATGATGTTTGTGTTCTTTTAGCCAATTCTGTGGAATGCCAGTTTTCAGCTACTGGATCCACGTTTCTCTATTCTCACATTCTCAAGTTTTAGTAGCATGGACAACTAAAAACTAGCATTTAAATGCTACGGATCATCTCAGCAACTTTATTTATGCTTAAATCAACCTGTCAGTGGACAACACTATGGAACTTTGTGACTTGCAGAATACAGACTACGTCTGAATTGTAAAGCTATTAATTTTGGCAGAGGTGGGCTCTTCTTGGGCCAACACTTGTGCTAATCCCATTTGGTGTGTCTGGTGGACTTTCCACTCAAGATGCAACTTTGCTCACTCCACCTGTTCTTTCATGTCCCCTCAAGCATCTGCAGCTCTCATTCTCTAGCCAATACCAGTTAGAGGGCAAATTCTTCTCTGCCAATGCAACCATCTGCAACATCTTACTGATCCCTTCCTTTACCCTCACATATGTATGTGGACCTTAAACTGCTACTCTACTCATATGTGCCAAAACTCACATGAACTTTCTATAATCTTCATCCTGATCCTGTCTCCTTATCCAGCTGCAGGCTAAATTAATCTTCACCATTTATGTATGTTTCAGGAAAGATGTAAGCAGTAAGCAATCTTTTGAAAATCTGCATGAATAACAAAAATGTTATTTTCATCCATTTACAGCTGAAGAACTGAAAGGGAATTTCTAAAATGCATTGGTAGCATTCCTCTTTCTTGTATACACAATGATCTGTATGGTCATACTCTTCTGATTTCATGGTACTTTCATATAAAGAAATAGATGCCTAAAAGTATGAAATAATTAAAAAATTGATTCTTAATTCTTTTTTTTATATAATAGGATTTTTTTTCATATAATAGGCTCACTTTTTTCCTCAAGTTAATTAGCTTTCCTATTTACAAGGAAACACCACGTGTTATTACCATGAAAAGATCATTACTTGGATAAAATATCAAATAGAATAGATTTGTAAAAATGTTGTAAATAATTTTCCTAAAAATAACATTGGGTATATTTATCTTGGATACAGCCAAAAGCTTAAATGGACATTAAATTAACATTCTCTGAAGAGTTACACAAATGTTAAAATTTCTTTCAAATCCTGTGGGAAGAAAGAAAATAAGCAGTGTTATTTCTATTTTATTGCTAAAGAAACACAGACAGAAGTTAAGTGACTTGCCCACAGCAATGCCGTGAATCAAGGTCAGTGCCACAACTAAAATTTATGAGTTCCTTTTTCCTACCAAGAATGCTAAGACACACACTGCTCTTTAAAGTATATATTACTTAATATTTATTACTACAAAAATATGCAGTGTGCACCTGGAATTGGATTAGCACAAATATGAGTTAAAGGTTTACAGTCCTTTGCTATTAAGTGAGTTGGTAGATGCATAAAAATATTCATTTAGCTACTTCATTACAGCTTTACAATTACATATTTTAGGCCAAATTAATTCTCTGCTAATCATCTGCCTTCCCTTAAAGCTCCTCCCCTCTTAATTGAATGACATTCAGTAACAATCACTGGCACTTAAAAATTGCTGCACTGGGTGGTCTTCATTCCTAACCCAGGTATCCATATACATGTATTCCAAATAGCTTACTTCTGCTTAGATCAATATTCCTATTTATAAATAATGTTAGGGCTTTTTTCATGGAAATCCAGTAGTATCTGGATACCAAAACTGAAAGGAGGGTAGAATTGCCTAGCAGCACTTAACAAATGCACAGCAAGAAAGGAACTCAGGTAGATGAGAATAAAAAAGTAGAGAGGAAGCAAAGCAAATTGAAGGTGTTCATTCCAGAAGTCTCAAAGGTGGTCAGGAATTCAACCCTACTTCCATTGCTGTTACTGTTGTTCAATAAACAGCTTTGCCCCTCATCTGACATGCTTGCTTCTCCTCTGAAGGTCCCAAATTTTCCCTTCAAACCCAGGATGACCCCCTCCGTAGGGTAGTATAGAAAAGTTCAAAATGCAGTTCTCATTGTCAAAGCTGTGCCTGGATAACTTTCTAGTGCTGGCCGAAAGTCTGTGTACAGTTTAACATAGGTATAACAAAAATTAGGCAGAAAAATAATTTTATCAACAACTAAAAAAATGCAAATCCAGGCAAAGGAGTCAACAAAATTCTATCACCACAGAAAGCTGTAGCATGGTTTACTATGTCTGAGATTAAATATACTTCACTGCATTATGCTCATAATATTTCCCTCAAACACACTCAAATATTTCCCTCAAACCAACACAGAATTAATTTCACATAGCACTGGTACTTGAAGTTGTATGAAAATGTAATTTGGAGTTTGAATTAAATCTTGTTACCCAATCAGCCTGAAACATTAGTTAATTGACGAAATAGTGATAGCAGTGTTGTATAAGTAGAGAACCACCTACCAAAACTAAAGAAAGTACAAGATAAAACAATCTGTGAGTACTACATCTTTCAATATGAACAATTTACATATCTGCAGGAACTTCATCTTGCTACAGTGGATATGACACATGATGTGCTATATAATCCTCCAGAAAACCAACAAGAATCTTCTCAGTACTGAAAAGTTGTGAGACTGAACAGAAGGAAAACAGGAGTTGTTAAAGGGACGCTGAAGAAGGAGACAGCAAAGAAATGTGTTCAGTTCAAGTCAAAACATGCAAGAAAGTCACAACAAAATCTCAAAAAAAGAGAACACAAACACTGATTCACAAATTTCTTTCCTACAATTTAAAAACATTGAAAAAACATTTGAGCAGTTTTTCCTGACCATGTTATTTTTCATGAACTTAGGAATATTTCCTACTTAAGATCTATGCCATTTTACAATAGTGACAGAAGCAAAATCTATTTGTACTTACAACAACACAAATTAAAACAAAAGCTGATGCTAATTTAGCAAAACACAGATTTAAACTCCTTTTGCCTTCATATCTCTCTCCTCCAGTTCTAAACCTATTGTCCTCCAACTCTGCTAAAAATCAATAAACAATAACTTTAATACAAAGAAATAAATACTCAAGAATAAGTACTCTAAGAAATTACTACCTCATCATCTTTATGTCAATACCATTTAGATTCTTTGGTTTTAGTTGTTTAAAAATAGTCAAAATGTATAAACCTTAGAAGTTAGGTGCTAATGCAAAACAATAAAATATCTTTGGGGCTCGATATGTGCAATTTGACTGGACACTTATATTGTTCATTCAAGAAGCACCTGTAGAAAACACAGATTGTGACCATTGCCCACTCTGATGTGGGGCTGCTTCTGTATGACCAAAGCCTTCCAAGCAGAGCCAGTGAGGGTGCCCCAAGGAAAAGAAACTGTCACACTATGGAAAGATTGCATCTAAATGGAGACAACATGATTGCTGTAGAGTTATTTTGAACAGTCTCAAAAGACTGCTTATCACAAATCTAAAGAGTATTTTAACTTAACAATAAGGTTGTTTTGTTATACACTACCTAATCATAATGTTACTAACTTTAACTGGCCAGTCAGGCAAGAGAGAAGGTTCAATGAAACATTGTACAAGTGGCTTTGTAACATTTTAAAAGTCCTCTCAGACACACTACCACTGACGCAATTGTAATTTTTTGAAAACATACATCATACCTTTATTTCAGCAGAAATGTAATCCTGTTTTACAGATAAATTGGTGAGGAATGTAAAATTACATTAAAAATACTTTACAAAAAAGGTGTTCCAATTTTAATATTTATTATACACGTCATAAAAGATTATCTTCTCTTTCACCTCCCTTTATCAAACCAACAGCATACCAGTCCTTTACAACACAGAAAAAAAACCAAAACAAAATTTTAAATACCTGAAACAAAAAAAGTTTTACCATAACTGACTTTGACCTTATAGGAACAAATACCTATTACAGAAGGCACTGCAAGTGTTCCACAAACATCAATAATTAAGTCATTTCAAAGCACCTTTTGATTATAGTTTTTCATCTCATTATGAGGTGCTTCAAATTTAATTACTTCATATTTTACATTATTATTTCTGTTGTAAGATAAAAAGCTATTTGGCAACCTGCCTGCTTTAATCAAAGTATCTGATTTAAGAGAAAAAGAAAATGAAAATTGAACATTAAATACTTTGGCAACAAAAATTTCTAAGTGCACAAACATACTGGATTTCTTAATAACATTATTTACATTAATGTCTGGTTTTATACAATAGCAAGTATTTGCCATTACTTTTCCTTTGTAATTTTTTAAGCACCTTTTATCGTGGCGCCTGAAAATTACCAGCATAAATTAAAACATAATCACATGCAGATTTCTTCCAGGCAGCAAAAAGAGACAGTTTGGGAAATTCCATCACATATGCAGAGGTCTCTTGTAGTTTACTACGTGTTTACTTTGCAGCTCTGTAATCCAGCCATGCTGAGTGCAGCACACAAATAATCAAAGAGGAAGGGGTCTCTGTGGCTCCACCAGGGAACAGAAGAAGTCATGTACAAACCTCTCATTAGAAAGAGTGTGGTACTGCTAGCCAGTTTCTCAATCTCATTTAAGATTTTCAGCATTCAGACATCTATCAGGAATGCAACTACCTGGGACAGAAACACAGACAACACAACGCTAAGGAACACAATGTCTTTCCTAATTTTTACCAAGATCAGCCATGTCCCTGAGTATCCATCACCAAGGATAATTAAATATATTTCAAACACATCGTTCCTCATTCAAATGTGCAATGGTTCACCCACAGACAGCCTGAGGAGCTGCAGATCCCAAAGGGGTATTTTGGATTGCTAATCTATTTGCCTAGAAAGTGGGATCGTTTGTTTAATTTATCCACAAAACCCTAAAGAAAATGAATTTTTTTACAAAACTGATAACTTGATACAGGCAAAAATTCTTGTTTCATGCATTAAAAATGGTGTGCCTATACAGGTGTATTTTATATATATTTAGATATACATGAAAACATACATGCAAACACACACATATATTTTCCTTCTCCACAAAAAGTCTAGATTACCAAACTTCCCCAAATTAAGAAAGAATTCTCTGATATAATTCTCAGAGCATTCTCAGTCTGAAAGCTTTCTCAGACTATGGCTGATTCGTTTAATATGTTTCTAGACATTTTTGCTCAACTTCCCTACAATTAAAATATTAAAAGACATTCAATGACTTGATCAAACAATAGACTTGCTTCATCTTGGAGCTGCATTTGAAGGGGATTTTAACAAGGTTTAACCAGTTTATAAGAGTGAAAACCCCCACTAACATTTACAAAATTGAAGTGAATTAGCTCATGCAAGAGATCCACTGGTTTCCATTAGATATGAATAGAATATCCTTATTCTATACAAATAGAATATCATTATTTTATATGCACAATTTCTGCAGCACTGATTCCTCATGTGGAAGACATATTTTATGTAATTTCCATTGAAGTCAAAAGAAAACTATTGGAACATTTTTGTAAGCAAAAAACATGATTAGTTGTCCCCATATAGCTCTGTGTAACTTAGATAGGAAAAACTTTTTGATCATGGCCAACAATTAAGTTCTTCAGGTGTTAGTCTCCTTTGAAAAGAAGGTTTCCCTGTGTGTTGTATTCACGGATTTTTGCAAATACCACAAACTGGAATGAAACTCTGTTTAGCTAAAAGGTTCACCCACCACATTGTTTCGAAAGACACTGAAACTCAACAGCAGATGCCTCTTTGGAATAATAAACAAGTAAAAAAGAAAAAGAAACCAAACACCACAAACCACAGTTATCACTAAATTCTAATCTTGTCTTCTGCTCTACAGGCAGTTTTCCAGCCTTTTCAACCAATGAAATTTTTCAGATATATTCCTCCTTTGAAGTATCTGTATATTTTATGGATGAAATCCAGGAATCAAAGGGGAAGAGAATGAAGAAGAAACCCATAGAATGGCTATCTACAAATTTCTTAAAATTGTTCTCCTTAAGCTGTAACATCCAAATAAGCATATTTTCTTTTGAGCTATGGCCAATAAGCATGGCAAAATAATGCTGTGTTCCAGAAGCTAATCTCTATTTTCAGTCTTTGCCTTTGAAGAAAGGTATGTTCTGTCTTCTCCAAGAATATCAAAAAAAGCCAATCCTTTCAGAGACAAAGAGGAGGGTGGCCTTGCTGACCATCCTACCCCTGCCTTCCCTTTTGCTCTCCTAGATCAGTATCACTGTATTCCCTTATTTACTATCCCCCACTTCCCCCAGCACAGCAGTAGGCATTCTGCATATCACCTTTATGGTGATGGACAAGTAAGTTAAGTGCTCTCTGGATGCATTTCAGTATTTTCTGTGCACATTCACATCTAACATTCATAAACTATGTGGAAAGATTGTTAAAAAAAACAAAACAGAACAGAATAAACAGGAAAATAAAGAGGAAAGTAGGGCCATTTTCTGTGTTTTATATATTTTCTGGGTAAAATGAAAGCATTATTTCACTTTTAACTTCAACATCACATTACCAATGACTGAACTCAGGTACCAGAACAAACAAAATTAAGGTGTTTACCACTAACTCTTAATGGATGGCTTTTCTCTTTTCCATGATGGCAAAACTTTCCCTCACTGAGCTGCAGAGGATATATTGGTGTCCATACCAGTCCATAACTTCCAAAAATCAACAGAAATCAAAATTGCATGACATAATAGGTTAGTTTTGCTTCATAAGCTTAGAAATATGAACTTGTGTAAAACAAACAAAATTTGATTCCTCCCTGTGAATTTCTTTTTACTATGAATACAGATTGGTAAATCATTGATATGGTCTTTCCAATGACACCTTTCCTTGCCTTTAGCTTCCTACAATAAACCTACAGCTATTACTATTTCAAATTTGTTATTATTACTTCAGAATGTTAGATTTCATATCTGAAAACAGGGAATGTTTATGCTGAAAAAACTGCCTCTACACTAAGACAGCTTTCTGTAGCATTATTTTGCTTATGCTTTTTGCTTTAGAAGTTGTTACTCTGAAAAGACTTGTCAGCATTAAACTTTAAAAAAGGAGAATTTATTCAATTGTTTCCTTAAAATAATCCCAGGAATTTTTCCTTTGAGTCAAAAAAATCCTTCTTGTTCACCTGTACACAAAAGTGAACTCAAAAAGACTGGTGAAAAGTAAGTCCAATACTGCAAGGATAAAAATTTAAACACTTAATTTCAGCATATTTTGATGGAATAAAATTCAGGGATAGGAAAACCAAGAGATGCAAATGTGTGTGTCCTTCTAAGAAAAAAACAGGCAGACTTAATAATAAGATCATTACACTGTCTCATGATGTCAGAGCCCAGAAAACTCTTAAGGTTTGTATCTTTTCACAGATAAGCACAAACTCCTCCGAGCAAATTGCATTACTTATTGCTGCTAATTAAGTCTAGACAACCTAGATATCTTCCCCTGGAATGTTTTTGCCAAGCAGTTGATACCTGCAGACGTCAGGCTGGGTGATGGGCTGGTAGCACTTGGTGAGTTGCCCCAAGTGCAGCACTCCAAGCTGGTTGGAGCTTTGTGCTAACTTTGCACCTGCGCCGGGCCCCCGCCTCGAGAGCTGTGTGGGATCAAGTGCTCCTGCCACGGGGGTCAGTCAGCTGGATCAAAATCACAGCAGCCTCCCTCGTAACAAAGTCTCCTTTTTGTTGTTAATTAAGACAGTACCAAAAAAATAAAGTTACTTATTCAGTCATGAGGGCTGAATGCTCCCAGTAGGTAGTCTTTTCACAATTCAATTTCCCTGATGGGACTGGAAGAGGAAATGAAACAACAAATTGTGCTCCTGATGATCTAAGCAGAAGCTGCAATTCTATGGGGAGTCCTGCTAGGTCAATTAGTTCATCAGGCTAACAGAGTGCCAATCCAGAAACCAGTGTCCCGCCAACAAAGGTTTGAAAAAGTGAAGTTCAAGGCGCAGTTGTAAGGCAGTATCCAGTAGCTATTATTGTTAGGTTTGGCAAAAGCACATTTATTGAATATAAAACCAGGGCAGCAGTACTCAAAAGCCAGGGGGATATGTCTGTCCTGCCAGATTCATTCTTTTGAATGCAACAGATGCAGCCCACCTTTGTAAAATCTCTAATGAACGCTCCTGAACAAAAGAAGTTCATCTCAACAAAATGCTTCCTTCTTAAATTAGTTGTTGAAGAGGTAAGTACCTTTCTCTGAAAGCCTTTCTCTGAAAAGTCAGAGTGCAATGCTGCACCTGTTGTTTTTTTTCTTTTAAAGTGTTTTGATATTCTGTAAACTCAGTATTATTTAATGTTCTATTCTTATTGGGGTTTTTTTACAAATCTGTGGCAAAAATAATTAACAGGACATTATTCGTACTATACCATCCAATAACATTGTAATGCAATGGACAGCATTGAAATATTTTTAAAGCCCCACTTCAAGTAAATATATCAACCCATGCCAAGTTCTTACCCTTTATATTTTGAATAAGAACTTGATACTTCAATAGTAATTTTATAAATTGCAAGCACTGCTTCTGGTGCCAAGAATACACTTCAAAAGAAAAGATGGTCTAACAGATTGTTGAAACTCCCAACTTTCACCTATAGTCCTGTGAATGTCCCCAATATATCCAAGCACCCATTTTCTTGCCATAACCTGAATTACAGAACTCATTTTTACCAACCTCGCAGCAGGACTCTGGGATTAACAATTCTTCTCAGTTTGGGAACAGAAAGGACTATAAATTCCAGGCAGCTGTACTCCTTCCATCTACATATATTGCTGCAATATAGTTGTCTTACTTGAATAGGTCAAACATGAGGCAGCAGAATCTGCAAATTGTCATCAATCCTGTTATGTTTACAAATAATTACTGCATTTTCTGCTGCAAAGCCACTCTAGATAGTCCGAGTTTTTGCAAAAATAACAAAAAAGAAATACTTTTTTATTTTTTTCCTTTACTGGTCACAGTTGTAAACAAAGCTGTGTAAAGAAAAGTGGTTTATTTGGTTCTAGTTTACTTTATTGCTATCAGCTACTGCAATATTAGACCTTGATGCTTTATTTACAGAACTCCCCGCTGACAAAAAATAGCACTGTATAATGAGTAGACAAATGCATTTCAAGAGCACATCTTGAAAGCTGTTTTTGTAAAAGGCCTTCTGGCTGCAGTATTTGAATGTACTGTATGCTGACAGTCAGTAGGGACAACAACACAGATGTGCTTTGTTTGGCTCCTAATGGATTCAGTCCTGGAAAGTATTAAGAAGAAAGAGGGTGGAGAAAATTTAAGCTTTACCTTTTCATGAAACTCTGATCGTGCACTCTCCTTCTCCTCTAGCCATGTGGGTTGAAATAGGGCAGAACAATTATACAGGCTATTTATGAGAGAATGCATTCTCTTTTCTTTCGAGAAAAACATTAAAGCTACAATATATATTCACAGAAAACTATCCTTAGATTGTTATATTTCATTTTATTTTCTTAAGAATAGGTTAATTTCATTTTACTTTAAAATCATGCACTGAAACATTTAAGTCAAGACTCTTTAGATTGTCTATCTAAAAATAACACTTTAATTGTAAGTCCTGTAGATGTTGTAAAAATTGTTTTACTTAATTAGCTTTTTATAATTTAAAAAAAATGTTTTCACTTGCAGCATCTTGAAATAATTTGAGTGCTTCTACAGAGTAAATATAAGTGACAGCTGATCCCTAGTAAACCCAGTCCTAGCAGTTAAGAGTGTTAACTTCTGTTAACACTCTTAACACTTCTGTTAATGCTGTTTCTTCATAATATAGAAGATATCAAAGAAACATCTCTGAACACAATTGTTTCATTTTACACTGAAAATCTGCATTTTGATGCAAACATAGACTACCACTAGATCTGATCAATTATCCAGCTGTTCTGACATAAAACTGAAACTAGAAAATAAGGTAACTTTATGGAAGCAAGTGCTAGTGATCATGTTGTTTGAAAACCTGATCTCTGTGAAGACTGCTGTTTTGAACAATGTGTACGTTTTCAAGAGGGAATTATGCTGACTTCAATCCCTTTTAAAAGTTTCTGGCAGGAGGACTAGTGTGAGTGCACACGAGTTGGTAAGTGTAAAGTAAACCTGAGCTAGACTACAAGTTTAGCTCCTAAACTTATATGATGTCACAATTTCTTTCACATTTTTAGGCACCATACTCAACTGTCAGCTCTAAGAGTCTGTGTCAGGTGGGACTGAGAATACAGGCATGCAGTGCCTCATGTGAATCAATAGAGAGTATGTAAATATAATGCAAACATCATTAGCACAATCCTGAAGTCTTCCAGATGCCAGCAAAGATGCAGAAATAACGCCACAGAAACTTGTGTGAAAGATCTTGCTAATAGCAGGTTATACTGTTAGTTTATATCAGATGATGGCTTTTTAAATATTTATATTTTCACATACCACAGTAGAAAGGATGGAAAGTGGAGTAGTAACCTTAGGACCAGATCTTCTCTTCAAATAAAACAATATCAATACACAAGACCACAAGTTCTCTACCAATTCCCTTGCGTTTTCTTCCAAGGAAGAGGAGAGATTCCAGACACTATGAAAAGGCTGCTGTCCTCACTGTAAGAACATTCAAGTGACCTTTTCAACTGATGATACTTGCATATGACAGCTACCAGGAGCACTAATTAATGCCCTATGGTCTTTGTATTTGTGTGCCTATTAACAATTATTAGCTCACCGGACTTCAGATGCTTGCTTTATTTCTATCTACAATAGATTCTGCACAGAAAAGCTTCATCTGAGAACCACTCAAACAACTGTTTGAAAACATCTCTCATAAATGTCAGGGTGCCATTCAATTGCATTTGGCATCGTTTTAAATGACAGCTAAACCATGCAAGTGGAAACTTGCTCCAAATAACAAGGTAATCATAAGCTGTTGAGTACTTAATTAGAAACTGCTCCAGGTCCTAGAATCTCTGCTGCTTAGTAATGACCACAGTTTCACCTGATTATGTACTTTAAATTCAGTCTAGCAGTAAGAGAAATTCTACAAAAAGAACACAAACATGAATGTCTTATCAGTGGACTTCTCAGGAAAAAAGTTCTTGTTAAAACGTGATATCTGATGGACTCATCAGATCAGTTGACAAAGGCAACTCATCATTAGCAGAAGCAACTTCTATAAAATCTGTAAGGCAGGCAGTGATATTACTTTGACCTGGAGCATACAAGAAACTCTTCTGAAAATACATTATTTCTAGTTCCAGTATTTTTAAATAGTGTGCTGGAAAGATGGAAAGGAGAAAACTAAACGAAATGAGAAAGCAAGCTCTTTAATGACAGTACTTCAGATGCTCATATTGCATACTCAGCAAACAATCTGAAGGTTAATTGAGCACTGACAATGCAAAAAATTTAAAAGAAGATCCTATACTTAGAATATGAAGATAGATATAGGAAGGAAGGTACATTTTTAATAGCAAACAAAAAAAAGAGTTGGAAAACCTGCTGGGGAAAACGCAGCCTTTCATGATGTCTTTACATGAAAAAAAAGATATTTTAAAATAAAATTTTCTTTTTAACATCTATTTTGAAAGCATGTTGAGAACCACTTAGGTACTTGAGAACATCATACTAGCCAGTTCTGAAATTTTGTGCTCCTTACTTAAAACATCCAGTAAAATTGCATTGTATAACCAACCAGCAGCAGATATACAAAGAAAAACACAATTAATTACTTAAAAAAAAAAAACAAACCAAACCAAAACAAAAACCAACCAAACAAAAAAGCTATGCCAAAATGTATTATTTGTTATCCTTATAAATTTTGGAACAATGAGGCAAGTGCGATTTCACTTGGTGCTCTCAGCTCTTCTCTGTTTTCCTGCCTGCCTACGTGTCCACATCACACAGTGTTCTTATTGTTCACACAGTCATTTCAAGTGTCAAGAATATTGTGATGGTTCTTGGATGAGTCAATAAATTATACTGATTTACTTTAAGAAAAGACTGAAACAAATGATTCAGAAAAGACTGATACAAATGACAGCTTGGAATATAGAGATGATTTCACAATATAATATAGAAAATATCTGCCTTTGTTATATGATTATCATGCTACTTACATTTGCAAAATAAACTTCAACAAAGGAGCCAGAATTAAAAATATTTTTTAAAATTTATATTGAGATTTTAAATTTTGAGCCTGAGGTACCACCACAAAATTAGGTGTGTCAGAGTAGAAGTGAAAAGAAGAAAAACCCAATATAAACCCCCAATATCATTACACTTTCTGCAACTAGAAATGAAGTGGAGTAATAAGTTTTTATTATTTCAATGTGAATAATCTGGGGCACTGGATATGCCACAGGAAAAATTCATAGATCTTCCTCACATCCACCTCAAATTGGATTTATTCAGACTACTGCAGTCAATGATAGGAGCCATGTAATTTGGTGCCATGCAATCTCCAGATAGCTTTATGGAATATACCATATCTTATTCCCCATTTCATATGGAATTGGTAAAACCTGCCTTTTCCTTGGTTTTCATATGCACGCTTGCATTTTCATTTCCCTCAGAATATAATCAGAATTCTATTAAAAGAATGCAGAAGATTACTACTTTTCAGAGGCACCCACACTGTTTTCAGGAAAGGAACCAGTGCATTTATCCAAAACTTTTTACAAGCTATTTTTAAAGATGCAGAAGTAAAAGGAAAGAAATCTAAGTTTTTGACTTTGATTTTACTTTAAAAGAGTTAGAGCAAAATGCTAAGTACTAAGTAGTATTTTAACAAAGAATTGTCAAAATACATTTAGAATTCAGAAATGTTTGTGGGTTAAGAATTGCTGAACAGAACACTACACCAGTTCTTTTATTCTGTGCATAAGTATCCCCTGCAGTGCCATAGGAACTTTTTGATGTATTTTTCAAAAGGTTTTCAACTCAAAGTACCAGGTGGTTTTAGGAACTCAAATTCTTGTGCTGAAGCCCTGTGCCAGCAGTTATCAAAGAATGTGTGGCATGCATCCTAATATTCTTGCTGTGTGATGAGTCTGTTTCTATATTTGTGTGCATATGTATGTGTATTCCCATATTTGTGGTCCATATCTTGTGACACTGAAAATGAAATGGTGTAGTGTTTTACTACAGCTATATAGTGTCTCACCAACAGAGGCTTTTCACACAACCATTAACTGACTCACTAGAAATGTTTGAAAAGCAGGCTTTTCATTTCTAATGGTTTAGTAATAATGGGTTGTTTTTTTTTCCAAAAGAGATGTAAAGTTTGGTTTAGTGCTAAAACAGATTAATTCTCTCAGGTTTCTACCTCCACAGCATGGGAGATTTGACTAGGTTAAATATTGCCATGGTTTAAGCCCAGCTGGAAGTTAAGCACCATGCAGCCATTCAGCCAACCCTCCCTCTCTGCCTGGCCCAGTAGAATGGGGACAAGAATAAAACTTGTATGTTGAGATAAGAACAGTTTAATAATTGAAAATAAAGTAAGATACAATAATAATGGCAAATGATAACATTAATGATAGTAAAAAGGGAAAAAACGGTGATGCGCAATGCAATTGCTCATCACCCACCGAGCAATACCAGACCGCCCTTTCCTGAACCCACATCAGCACCTCTTCCAGGTAACTCCCACCAGTTTATATATATATAAATATATAAAGTGTATCATTATTTAAATTATTAAAGGAAAAACATCAAGAAGTCTAATATTCTGTTCTTGAGCTCTTGTAGTTACCTGAGCTTCCAATGAATGCATATACAGCTATTAAAAATGAGAGCCATGAAATATTAAAGGAAACCTTGGTCTTTATGCTTTATCACTGGATACTGATCATGTTACAGAAAGTAATTATTGCAACTTCCTTTTTATTGGTTCTAGTATCTAGTCACAGCCAACAATCACCTCTCATACAACAAATATCTAACTCCTTGACTTCAATCTGAACAGGAATGGGGATGAAGGAGAGCTCCATGATGCCACATCAAGGGGAGTGCATGTTGTGAGAAGCTTCTTGCTGCTCACTCTCTGCAAATCCTGGGTAAATTCTGTAATACTGCTACCTCTGGTATTGCATACAGCACTTCTATGAGTAGGAGGAATGACCAGGCAGCTTTCTGGAAAGTCTTTTTTTCCAGAAAGGGTAAATTCAGCTCTTTGAATTGCCTCAAAAATTGCTTGCAGTGAAGCTACAGTATAATACCCATGTGTTTGCTGCTGAAATTTTGACTGCTGACAACTATAGCTAAGCATCTGGGATCAAAATTTACTGCAGCACCCATGAATTGCTCTATACTAACTCCATATTTGCACTTTAATCAGTTAATATAAATATCTTGCATTTGAATTTATTCAAGTAATTTTGTTTAATGATCAGCTCATCTAAAGCTGGCCAACTAGAATGTGCTTCTTCTCTTCCAAAGCTGCATATATTTGAGAGCTGCATATATTAATAGCTTTAAAAGCTGACAGAAGAGTACTCAGTATCCAAACCTAGATGAATAAGACACCTTCCCCCCTCCCCCTTTCATGCTTGTATTCTTTTGTAGAATGAGTATAAAGTTTCTTCTAAGAAACATAATTTTTAAAAGCTTGTAATCTGTATTTTAATACACATAAAATTTTATTAACTGTATTCCATTCAGGTATATCTATTACTTAATATGTACAGAGATAATGCATCATTTTTGGCAACATGTGAAAACTAGTAAAGATTAAATTGTATACTAAATTTCATAACAGGTTTGAACTATTACTATCAAGTATTGCCAGGGGAGACAGACAAAATCCACACAGAAGAGAATAAAGCCTTTACCTATAGCTGCAAATAACACAGCTTGATGCCATTCACCTGCCAGCCATGTGACCTTTCTGGGGAAATTGTCTTTATGAGTTCTACCTCTTGCTAAAGTTTGCTATTTGTCTCCAAGAAACTTTTTTCTGCCACTGTAAGATACATGGTCCTTTCACACTAATGACAAAATCTGCAGCCATCTGGCTAAAAGTCGGTGGTGGTATATGTGGCTTAGGGAAATCACTTCCAGCACACTTCCCACTATCAACATGTTTTTCCACCTAAAGTCAGTTCTCAAGAGCTGCAAAAGGTAGTTTAAATTCCTCTACTTAGTGTAAGAGTAATGATTTCTCAATAGATAATAATTTCAAGTCTATGAGGGTGTGCTCCAGAGCCAGGATGAGTAATTAGAACAAAAAAAACCCCCTTGTTAAGCCTCCTCCCAGTACTCTTATCTGTGAGCCATCATTGTTGGTTACAAAGCAGCAGAGAAGAGGAATATGGGGAAATCTAATACAAACCATGACTGATGCAATTCTCAAGAAAGAAAAATCTAATTACGGCTAGCGGAGAGTACTCTGCAGTCTGATAAAGAAGTGTAGGCAGAAATAAAAAATTGAAAATTGTGTGCAAGACTGTCTGGACAACTAAACATCTTAAAGTATAAAAGCACATTATCCTAGCAAAAAAAAGCTCAAGCAGGATTTATTTAGCAATTACAGCAGTTAAGTTCAATTTAGAGTGCAACAGAAGCAGTCCTTAGCCAGTTCACCTTACAGTTGCCCCTAGCTTAGCACCAATCCTGATGAGTGCTTCCACAAAGGACCACCAGCCTACTCTGCTCTGCACTCTGCTCACCTGAGTGCTGCATGCAGCTGGCTGCCACAATAAAAGGATATAAAGCGACTAAAGGAGGACCACGAGGTGAAGGGCCTTGAGGGGAAGCTAAGAGGTCAGCCTGGAGGAGACTGAGGGGAGACCTCACTGCAGTTACAACTTCCTCATGAGGGGAAGAGGAGGGGCAGACACTGATCTCTTCTCTCTGCTGCCTGGAGACAGGACCCAAGGGAATGGCAGGAACCCTCCTGTGTCAGGGGAGGTTCAGGTTGAATACTGGGAAGAGGTTCTTCACCCTGGTGGCTGGGCACTGGAAGAGGCTGCCCAGGGCAGTGGTTACAGCACTGAGCCTGACAGAGCTCAAAAAGCATTTGGACAAAACTCTCAGGCACATCATGCAGTTCTTGGAGTGTCTTGTGTAGGGTCAGGAGTTGGATTCTGATAGAAAAAAGTCTTTAGTGTGAGGGCAGTGAGGCACTGAAACTGTTTGCCCAGGGAAGTGGTGGATGACCCATCCCTGGAACTGTTCAGTGCCAAGCTGGATGGAGCTCTCAGCAATCAGGTATAGTGAAAGGTGTCCCTGTCCATGGCAGGGTGGTTGAATCTAGATGATCTTAAGGTTTTTTTCTGACCCAGGCCATTCTATGATTCTATGATACCTATGGGTCCCTTCCAACTCAGGATATTCTATGATTCTAGGAATAATTTACTTCAAATACTGTGTAATGTGCTCTCAAACCAACCCAAAAATTATAAATGAATAACACAAAAGGCAGCACATATGTACATACTTGAAAGGCGTAAAAAGAGAGGTGAAAAAAGGTGAAAATTATGTATCCCACTTTCCCAAGTACCTATTAATATGCAACACTACTCAACATACAATTCAGAGCCATTTAGAAGTGGTTACAGATCATCTCCTTAATATTCTTTAACTTGCTCTTTAGGCATTCCGAAGAATGAACCACACACACATTAAGAATTCTCAGTACAAAAAACAAGCTGTTGAAAAACAATCTTTCAATATTTATGTTTCACTATTATGCCACAAAAGACCGTAAAAATGCACATACATCTACAATAAAAATAGGAGAATGCAAAATAATACTGAATTATGTTAACCCCTTTTCAGAAAGCACAAAAGGTCCTAAGATACATTTCAATCTTATTTATATAGTAGAATATAAAAAAAAAAATAAAAGTCATGCTTATTTGAGCTCCCTTCACTAGATGAATTTTGCAGCTATGCAATTTTTTCAACTATCAATGTTGAAGCTTTATTCTTACCTAGGTCATTTGAAATATATAGATATGTGATCTGTATGTATAGTGGTGCATATAGATATCCACAATCAACATCAGTTCAGGCTTTACATAAATAACACAAAACTGAAGAAACAGGCATGAGGATGCACAAATATGTCTGCATGTTGACGGAATACTAATAAAGGTAGACAGTGTTATGCTGGGGTCTAATAGTTGGAAGCTTTAATTTAACAACAAACAGAGTAAATTTTCATGCCATGGTTAATCCATCTCACATTGGATGGACCATTCCCTGCAGTGTGCTGTCACCTCCCCTGCATGCATAGGTGGTCCCATCAGACATCCATAGAAAAACTAGTCATGTTTTCTTCTGGATTGTCTGTGGGTCCAGCTCAGTGTGTGCCATCTTCACTGTACCAGGAAATCAGCCACAGGCTCAAGAAGTGAGCAGAACAGCAGCATTTAGAAGCAAAATGCCTTTATTTTGAATCCACCACCATGGGAAATTGTATCCCTATAGCAGGAATGAACTAGACCAAATGTGCGGATGAAATACGTGGCAGTAAATCCCACGAACCCGGGATCAGTGGCAATGATGTGCTAATGCACCCTGTGCTCACAGTGATATCCACTGAAATGCCATTCACTAAACCGTGCATTAGAGCAACATCATCCCTGTGCTTCAGGACCACACAGACTTGCAGCCTTTCCTTTATGAAATCAAGTGCAAACCACATTATTCAGGTAATACTAGCTGGACCTAATTCTCTAAGTGCCTAACTTGATCCAGCTTTTACCCTGCTTATGCCTTACTGCCAGAACTTGTAACAGATTTTGGTTTTTTAGCATGAGTACCTAAAATGTATGTTGTGAACTGTTAATATCAATAAACTAGAACAAAATACCATATTTCCTTCAACCCTCGACTGTCTGGATTTAAGTCAGTATATTCATGGGAGAGGCTTTATGGAATAATCAATAAAGAAGTAAAAAAGACAGCACAGCATCTTCTCTAAAGGAGAGAACAGAGGGCACACAGCAATTTAAAAACCATGCCAATAACAAGCAAAGAAAAACTAAAGTGGAAAAGGAAACCCAAAACACATCCTGTCAACAGAGCTCCCAGCAGAGTAGAAGACAAATCCATAAAATCTAATTTTTGGAATCCAGCTGCGATGCAGTATCAAGCTCGCTCTAAGCACTCAGCGCTCTGCATCAGATAGGTATAGAACAAACATATATAGCTGTTCAAAATAATCCATCATAGACCCAGTGAAATAGTAACCAAGTATGCAGTGATCCGCAGTATAATCAGGTACTGGTCTGTTCTGCTGAAGGAATAACCAGCAAGTCCTATTCCCAAACTAGGCAGGTTATCCTCTAAGAGCAGACTTATTCCCCCTTAACAAAGTGTACAGCAACCCTTAAGCTTTCTCTCTTGCACATCACGTTATTCTTATCAGAGGTGTTCCCAGCTCCAACCTCTGCTCACTACCTAGGCACTACCAAAGTGCACACAAAACCACAGTGCTGATACTCTTCTCCTCTCAAAAATGGAAAGGTCGGGAAACGACTCCTGGAACATCAACACAAAACAGATCTTTGAAATGACACAGAAGCTTATAAAACTACTCTGATTACAGAAATACAGAAGGATGTTATAATCATCAATGACTTCTAAATATAGAGAGGAGGATGACACTGAAGTGAAATAACAGACTTCAAAAATGTTAGATTTGCTAACACATACTGTAGTGACCTTAGTTTGTGTTGTACTTGCAGATTTGGAAAAAGGAAGGTCATGATGAGCTGTCAGAACCTAACAGCACAGAGGCACGGGAGTGCTGCATCAGAGGCCTCATCCTTACTCCAATTAAAGTGTGACACAACAACATCGATTTTAATGGGCTCAGGGTGGGATCTCTGTTGGAGTTTCTGTCACCATTGACCCAAATCAGAACTCAGCTGCTTTGCTTGAAGCAAAAAAAGCTGGTGTCCACTAATCCCAGAAGCCCGTCTCTTCAGAGAAATGCATTTTGCAGGAACATTTTCTATGTAACTATACCTATTGTTCAAGCTGTACTCTCTCTCAGAAGTCTTTAAAAAGATCAATAAATTTTTCTGTAGCATATAATGATAATCTCCTTGAGAATGAAAAAAAAAATTAAGTCTTACATACTAAAAATATTCTGCAGGATTTAAACATACATCATAAATTATTAAAGGAGAACCTAATTTTAAAAATAAACACAAAATCAAGACATTGCAGTCTATGTATACTTCAACATAATTTCTCCAGGGTTAAGCTTTCAATGCATGCAACACCTACACAAGATGTGTGAGTTGTGAAAAACAACTAGAAAATAAAACACAGTACTTACTTCTCTGGTTTTGGCCATATGTTTAAACAATCTTTACCAATTTTTGTCATTTAAAGATCTAAACTCCTGAGGAGGTACAATGGAAATATCCAGTACTCAAATGTAATCATCACTCAAGTACGGATTTAACAAACTCTATTTCAATGATTTGAGGTCCCAGTACAATGAACAAACAAAATGAAATTATTAACGGAGTTTTTCACAGTTATTTGTTAATTAATCATTGTATTCAGAGACGAAAACTAGTGCCACAGGACATTACCAGAATACTATATCTGATGCATATGCATAGTTTTTTTTCATAGATTCCTTGTGGCAGTGCTACCTTTTCAAATCCTGCTCATGTTTCATATCACTGCACACCAATGCACAACTACAATTGTGCTATTCTTTGTACACACTAAGGGACATAGATAAAGTCTATACAGTAATCTTCTGGTATTTTTTAATATTACAAATTGTAGAAGGAAAAACCCCGCTGTGATCACTGAACCATGTCATGATCCTTCCTAGGAAATCTCTACAGAGATAAAGATAACACAAACTGACCTTTAGTAATCAGATGAGGGACACAGCTATCATAACAATGGTAGCTGAGTTCAAATGCTCAGTCTACAGAAAACAGGAATATGGCATACTCTACAAATAATTTCTTATTTCTTTATTTATTTAATCCAAGTGGAAATGGTTTTTTCAAGCCTCCACTTGACATCTGGAGGTAAAAAAAAAGATAAAGGTACTCAATAATTTCACTAGACATTGCATTTTTTAATTTTTTTGAAATGTAAATTAAAAGACACTTCCAAGATCTCAGTTCAGATTAGGAGACCACTGTTGTACAAACGTACAACAAGTTTCATCATTATCAACAGCAAGTTAGAAGCAACTTGTACTTAAACATTATTATGCTGGAGAAGAACTACAGGCAGCAGAAGCATGGAATTATTATTTCAGAGACTGGATGACACAACAGCCTGTACAGAAGCTCTGCCTTCTACACTTTTTTTTTTAAAGCAAAAAGTGTAATGGAAAAAGCAATCAGTCTTTCCCCTACAAGTTGATTACTCTGAAAATGGAAAATCCACAGAAAAAAACACGTATTTGGCAACCTGAGTCATTTCTATATGGAATGACCAGGGGTGGGGCTTCAGGCAACCATATAGATGTGTTTGCAGTACATTCACAGCCAGCTAGAATGAGGATATTGGTAATCACATAATCTTGCATCTATACTACTTGATTCTGAGATGTGTGGAGCATGTGCATGCAATGAATGAAGTTATACAAGACAGGACGTGAGAAATAAGATGCAAGTAGTGAAATACCCCACTTGGCATAAAATGCCAGGAAAAATATCACTCCCTGTAAATATGCAAAAGCACCTAATAATTACAATATTGTTTTTGTTAATATGCATTACCATACATTAGAAATGTTTCATCTTGTCTTAACTATGATAATACTGACTGTCTCTGATTTAAATTCAAAAGCTGCACAAAAATTGTAACCTTTTATCTTTATTAATATGGAAATTTATCTTATAGCAGTTAAAGATTTTTTTTATGTATATCCATCAGCATATTTACAGGTGCCTAAATATAAGCAACTTGATGGCTTTTTTCATAGTATTAAATCCTTCTGTCAGCAGCAATTATTCAGTGCTTAAAAAAATTAACAACTAAAAGATATCCAAATTTGGAGTTGGAAATAAGTCATACTGAAAATTTTCATTATTCTATTTAGAAGCATGCATTTGAATCAAGTTTCCAATTTGCAAACTGAATTCCTAAAAATAGACCATGAATAAAATGCTACTGGTTGACACATGAATGATTGTAAATAAAAGAACTCTTTTTAGAGATCAAAAGGAGATGGCTTTCTTGCACAAAAAAGTATCATTATCATAGAGAAGAAAAGTTACTAACAGTTTTAAGAACCTTCATCAAGGAGAGATGTATCTGTTTATACAGCACATGAGAATGCCTGCGGGAGAAAAGGTTAAAAAACCCATCTAAAATTATACACCTGCAAGGTCTTTTGGATAAGCATTTCTATTTTCCTTCCATCATCTTTCCTGCAATAACAACATCACTGATTTTGAAAGAAGCCAAAGTGACTTATGTAATGGAGAAATAATGTAGAAAAAGTTGCTATACTTCTTTTTTTTTCATTTCTTTGTCTGATCTCCCTTGCACATCCCTAAAGGAGTTTACCAGTGTCTCCCAATGCTCCACAGCACTTATGGATACATAAACAATGTATTTAAGGTCTGAGTAGATGATCTGAGAAGAGCTAAAACAAAGCATAAAGCAGGAAAAAAATTGCATCTCATGTTACTGTGGTGCTGAAGAGGCCTCTTGGTTATCTTGAGGTACCTTGCACATTATTAAATTTGAGGATGTTTTGTCAGTAGAGTTTGAAAATAACATAAAGGCTTAGTGAAAGGACTTATGTTTTAAACAATTTAACTGATATTGCTCTACGAATATTGCAAAAAGTAAGTTTTCACTGGTGAAAATGTGTTGGGTTTTTTTCCCTCAAGTCAGGAAAAAACTTAAGTCCTATAAGAAGACTTACCTTCACCTCAGAGATTTTGTTGGAGCTATGTCAATCCATACAGTTTAATGATCTGGGGTATTTTTCTTTTTTTTTTTTTTTCCTATGGTGAAAGATTTTCCAGATAAAAAAATTGCTTTTAGCCTCAAATTATATTTTTTGGGTAGACCTTATCTCTTCTGCCAAAAATTTCATCACATTGTTATAATGTTTTGAACAGCTGCCAGATCCACACCAAAATGAAGAATAGACAGCCCTCAGACAATTAAGCATTCTTTGAAATACCATTAAATAAATTAACTTAAATTGACTTTCAGATAACTATAGGACAAAGAGCCACAAATTAATAGCAGGGAAGTTTCAGGTATCAGGCCCTTTCTATTTCATCAGAGTGAAAGTAGTTTAAGTGCCTTTATTAAAAAAAAACCAAGTCTTCCACGTTCTTTCTATGATCCTAAAAGACAGCCTCACACACTATAAAGCCAAAAGAACCACTCTTCTCATCTCATACTCATTTCAAACACAATCCTCCATATTTTTTGCAAAGTGCCTAATGCCAAGAAGAAGTGCCACTTGCAAAATCCTGATTTAAAGTTAAAATCTATTTATCTTTTAAAAATTAGCTTGCTTGCTACAACTTCCAAGTGTTTCATGATGTATCCAACAGCTAGAGAGCTCCTCAGCAAAGTACTAAAAATCTTAGATACAAGTAACCTGTATTTGCAGATTAAAAAAACCTTTCCTAGCAGCTGTGGTTTACTATGATCCTCAGTTATCAATGAAATGAAAAGTAAGTTGAAAATCATCACTGATTGTTGGGGGTGATGGTGGGTTTTTTTTAGTTTTTTACTTTTATATTTTGTAGTTGGGATGAAATACAGGAGACGTGTTTTTTTCTAGTTGGGGCTCAGTTATTTATTGGTTCTTATCTATGTTAGAGTTCTGCTAACAATGTAAATAATGGTGGTTCTCTGGCTTTGCAGGGCTTTTTTAAGGATTTTTGGTTTAATAATAATTTGCTAATGAAATAATTTTTATTTTTAACCCAATATTTAAACTCTTAAGTTCAACAGTGCAGATTTTCTCATTTAATTATAAGACACTATCTAAACTCATGATGAGGAAGGAAGAAGAAAGTGAAAAAGAAGTATCTAGCCACCACTCTAAAACTTCTATCTTGGTATATATATATGTATTATTATATTCTAAAACTTTAAATCTCAAACTTTTCACCTTGTGACACTACACTTTCTATTCAAACTACACACGCATGATTTTAATGTTATCACTCAATTTTGGAAGCCTATCTCAAGGCCTCA
>VZTN01011446.1:135977-163973 GCA_013400515.1 Erpornis zantholeuca
ATGAGGAAGGAAGAAGAAAGTGAAAAAGAAGTATCTAGCCACCACTCTAAAACTTCTATCTTGGTATATATATACGTATTATTATATTCTAAAATTTAAATCTCAAACTTTTCACCTTGTGACACTACACTTTCTATTCAAACTACACACGCATGATTTTAATGTTATCACTCAATTTTGGAAGCCTATCTCAAGGCCTCAGATCAAATGTAGTGTTTTCTTGTGGAACAGTGCCTTTCAGCACAGAGAATTTAAAATTCTCATCTTCCATCAACTGACTTTTTGATGTTAAATGAACAAGGTTAGGCCATTCTCAGTTGGGATTTTGTAGGGAGTACCAGCCACTGACCACTGCCTAACAGCTATGTAACCATTTAAAGCACAGATTCTTACTCTTTTGAGATTATTTGCTTCTGAATTGTCATGACTTATAAACATACAATGTCATTTTAGGTTCAGGAGGTCACTTACTCTCTCTGTTGTTGACTCTCTTCTGGGCCTCTGTGAATCATGAGCGCTAAGTTTTGCCAGGACAGAAAGCTCACTTACAAATGTGCTGGGATGCAAGGAAACTCGTCATCTCTCTTTGTTTTCTCCCCAAAGCAGTTCTCAAAACCAGAAACAGCCAAAACCTCTTGCAGAGCAAGCTCCCATGAAAGAGCCTCCTGGCCTCATTACAGTGTAAAGAGCAAAAGGATGAAATGAATGTGTCTAGTCTCTGTAAGCTCTTTATCACCAGCATGGACTGATTCACTGCTGAGCAGGTTGATGATGACTACGTGGAGATGTAACATAAAGTAAGTCACCATTTCTAAATATTCCTCCCTCTCCAGAATTGCTGGTAATGGGGTTTGCTAATTAAGAGGTAAAAACCTCTTAAAAAGAAAAAAAAGTTTTGAAAATGTTAATAAGGAAAATCAACATACAATGGCCATGAAATGGAACACAACACCAGGGTTAAAGAAAACTGGATTTTGTTGGCACAATGTACAGAGCAGAGAACTAAGAGCTGATTAAGTAAATTAATCACTTATGCAACCAAGTGGAACTTTAACTATGGAGCAATAAAAACACCTCATATAAAGGGCAAAGGCATTCAGGATATCCACTAATTCAAAAGACTGTTAATCTTCAAACTTGATAGTTAGAATGAACCTCCCCTCTTTAAACCCTGGGGGTTAGATATAGCTCTTATGAACTGCTGAAATGAGAAAATGTAAGGCATGTATTAAATATCCCAGAGGCAGCAGTACTTAGTCCTCCAACAGCCATTCAGACTAGCTCTTTATACCTGAATGCTCCAGTGAACTCTTTGTGTTTGCTATACTAGATGGTATTTTTACCATGACATCAACAACTATATATCATCCCTCTTTTCCTCGTCTTAGGAGGACTCTGATTTTCTGCACTCAATACAGATTCATCTGTAAACATTCTTTTTCTAAAACTGCTTTCATTCTCTTCAGGAAGCAAACCAAGGAAGTTTTATATAAGAACATGTACTTTTTCTAAACTCCAAAGAAAAAGAATTTTTTTTAAAAATCAGGTTTATATTAAAACTAAGAAAAACTGAGGACTTGCACTTTAGATCAGAAAAAACACCAACTAACCCCAACAAAACTATCCACAATATTTATAGAGGGAAATAGGACATCTGAGTTCAAAATAATATTTAGTTATGAAAACAAGGGAGCAGCAAAGGTAGCTCACTGAGCTTCCAGTGAATATATGCACTTCTACAGGGAAACTAATCTATGCTTCTTTTATAGTCAGAGAGCAACAAAAGTTTATGGGATGCAAATGATCAAAGCAATTTCAGATTTTATCAGCATCAGAGAAATTATACCCATTATTCATGTATACCTTTGCCTCCTTTTTCTCCCAATTGATTTAAAGGGAGATGAATAGCTCTAATTCAGATGTCTTTTTTGCAGAGAGCAGCTCTGGTCCTTGGGCTTCATGGGAGCTTGTATTTCCAGTCCAGCAATTACATTCAGTTGCAATGTACGAAACCACTTAGTTATGGAAATTTTTATTTTATTTCAATAGGACTTTGTCATCCATGGGTCTTGGTGCAATCACACTTCAGGACCACTAACTTTATCAGCTCCCAGATCTGTTAAGGGCCCTGCACATACAGAAAGAATAATATTCAACTACAGAAGAGTGTTAAGAACAGAAAAACTGAACCACAACCTATAGATCAGGTGTTACCTATGTACACTTATATGGGCTAAAGATAAGTTTTGTATATACTTTTTAGGGTAAATGAAAGGATATACATATAGAGGACATTAATGACCAGAAGTTCTTGTTTATAACCTGCAGATAGAGAAATTCCTTAAATATTCAAATTCTCATTCCACTAATCCTAATGAATTCTAATATATTTAACCCATTCAGGCTCATGGATATTTATTGCTATAGTTTATAATTAGTAAATAAACTTATGTCTTAATGCAACCAGTTTTAACAGCTGTTTTAGCAGTAGTCAAATCTTAGATGGAGACAGAAAATTTTTAAATGCCTTATAAATCTCTAAAGAGGTGGTTGCTATTGTATCTGATACGAAAAGAAAAACAACCTACAATTACTGAAATACAAAAATATAAAACCTTGAAAGATTTCAAGAGCAGAGGGAGGCAGTCCTACGTAATTTTTCACTTAAACTCAACTCCAGCTCATATAAGTATCAGTGATACTTCCCTCATTATCTTCGTAGGAGATACAACATCCCTTGTAATGCAAAACTTTCCATACAAATAGTGTCATTTTATAATTTAAATTCCATAGTGTCATTTTATAAAAGATAAAGATGCGTTATTTCTTTTCTTTCTACCTTTGACTCTTCCTCGCCTCCCCCATCCATATTTGTGATGGAGTAACACTACCTGACTCCTTGAACTTCCTTCTTTCATTTGAAAATGGTGCCCAGGGTATAGAACTACCCCACAAAAAAAGTAGAGCAAAAGACATTCATGCAGTTGAATATTGTTCCTCACATAAAAATTAAATGCACATGACTCTGCCTCCTTTCTTTTCCTCAAGAAAAAACCTTTGTGTTTCAGACTACCAAAAAATTGTTTCAACTTAAACTTAACTTTTCAATAAACATGAGATCCTATATGAATTCTTACATGGGTCATTTAAACTTCCTGGAGGTAGACCAAGTTCTTCCTTTTCTTGTGAGATTTCGTAGCAGATTGCCTTTTCCATGGACACTTTGGGAGATGAGAAAGCTATTTCCTCACTGTGTAGGCAGAAGCCTACAACCCATCCCACAGAGTGCCATGGAAAGCCTTTCCCACGCTGACGTGAAGCTCACATAGCCAGGAGACACAAACTGCCATGGGACACACAGGGATCCTTCGAGCGCTAACTCTCCAGTCCAACAGCATTCACAGACAGACAGCTTTTGCTACCCAATGCTGTTGGAGGCCTGGGCCCCCACAGGGGTTGGAGCCCTTGGCTCCTGTCCCTGTCCTCTACCTTGGAGATTTTCTTCCTTCAGTTCGTCATGTTGAAAAGAACAAAGCGAGACATCTTCTTTGCTGTTTCACAAGTTGTTTATTTTTCTCATCAAGACCTCAGAGGCAGAGGCAGCATCCTCCNACACCCCGAAGCATCCATCTTGTGCCTATATAATACATAGAACAAAATCTAAACCTACAACTAAATTCTCTGTGATGCAAAAGCAAAAAAGCTTTTCTCACTTCTTGGGTGTTTGCAGTTCATCCAGGATTGAGGGCAAACCTTCCCAAGGGCTCAGATCAACATCCAAGCCATCCTGGGGTGCTCTGGGGGCAAACAAAACCCCGAGGGGAGAAAGAGAGGTTTCCTGGCCTCCCTTGACCCCCATACAATGCCATCTGAAAACCAGTCAAAAGTGTTGAGGTTTAACCCCAGCTGGCAAGTAAGTACCACAGAGCCCCTTGTTCATTCCCCCTCAGCCCTCCCTCCATGGGGAGAACAGGGAAGGAAAACCCAGGGGACGAGATAAGAACAACTTAATAATTGAAATGAAGTAAACTATACTAATGATAAAAATAGTAATAACAATAAATGTAATGAAAAGCAGAGAGAGGGAGGAATAAAACTGAAGCAAAATAACTGCTGCACACTGCAATTGCTCACCACCCTCTAACTGATGCCCAGCCTGTCCCCGAGCAGAGATTGGCTCCCCTCCTGGTAACTCCCCCACTTCTTACTCTGGGCATGACATTCTATGGGATAGAATATGCCTTTCATAAGTTATGGAGGCTGAGAAGTTTCACATTACAGTCTTGGCAACATAAAAGCAAAAGAATCAGGTCAGTAAAACAACACAGTTTAACCTAATTTTTAAAACACCCTACGTGTTTTATATGTCATCGAACAAGTTTCTTCACAAAACATCACTGTTTTCCACCATAAACCAGCCATTTTTTAGGGCTTCCCTTGCCACCTAAAAGAATAGTGGTTTTTTATGTCATTTATTGGATATTTATTAACTCACAACAGTTTTCACAAATAACTCTGGTAGGAATACTTGCATGTTGTAAACATGCAAACAGTGGAAAACAGGTAGTCCCAGTTTGACTCATCACTCTGGGACACAACTAAAACTCAAGAGAAAAACAGCACAAAATTAAGAAAAGCAGATACAAATCCTTCCAAGCTTACTTTCTTTTCTAGTGTAAAATCTAAAGCAATGATGATACATATATGACCCCAATTCTTTCTGCATTTTCTGTGTACAGACTGGTAGGTTAAATATTTCTTCAATTTTTTAAACCTACAGAGTATTCTATACATTATGCAAGTGTTCTACATTTTAAAAAACTTACTGCACATATTGGATTCTGTTTTATAGCCTCCTCGTTGTTTAGTCTGTACAGCTAATAGATCTCTAATATTTCTCTCTCACTTAATAAAAAACTTAATCCCAAAGATTTCTTTTATTTTTAAGCAGGAGAATTCAAAATTGTATACGACATTTGAGCAAGAGCTAGGCACAAAGTTTCACTTAATTTTACTGTCCATAATAACATTTTTTCTAGTTGTTTTATATTCATATGCATTTTACATTCATATGCACACATTTTTCTCAACTAATATGCAGCACTTGCAATACTCTCCATTAGAAAGCTTCCTCACTGTACCAAATCTTACAATAAAAACAGAAGTATGACATTAAAAAATTCAAATAGCGTCCAACTAATGGAGGCCAAATCTAAGAGCAAAATCTGTGTCTCAGTTTTTATTCACTGCTATTTGGAATCTACATTAATGCAGATTTTTTCCTCCTTACATCTTTTGATTACTGAGAATTTTGCTTCCCACTGTTCCAGACAATGGAGGCTTAGAGAGCAGAAAGAGTTTCAAGGGGTGGTGCACATTTAACTACCACTTTTCAGCCCTAAAAGCACACACTGGCTTTTCTCTTCGTTTGGACAAAAAGACAAGGAGGCTAATTCAAAACTCTTATCTTGGCCCGTTTCTACTGCTTTATCTCAGTTAAGTAAAAAATACAGTTTAACGCAGGAATCGCTTCATAAAATTCTGGTCTCTGAAAACAGTTATACTTAATGACAATTCTTTGATCTGGCCTTCAGCATCTATTACTCCACTTAAAAAAGAACCTTTTAATTTGGCATACAAGGAATCTTTAGCTGCAGTTGTATTTTAAAAACAGAGCATTAATGCAATGTCATTCGTAACTATGCAGTTATTACTGCCTTCCCCTAAACTCCTCTTCTCCCATAACAATTCAGAATCTATACGCTTTTGGGTGCAGAGTGACTCATTTTTCTTTCAAATTCATAATGAGTAGTCTATGATTTACAAGATTTTACTTCTGAAATGGAATCCATACTTTTTCCCTTTTTTTGTGAGTTTCATACTTTTATATGTCATTTTTCCCCCACAGTGTTCCTACTAATCTGATTCTATCTTGCAAGGATGTGAAATTAATCTATTTGGAATTCAAACCAGTAGTGTAGGTCAAGTCCACAAATAAATTCAATTATAAGTTGAAAAATTATAAATAAATTATAATTAATAAATTGTATTTAAATATATAAAGTAAAATTAAAATTATATAAAAACAAAAGCAAAGAACAACAGAGGAAAATTCTCCTTCCCTGAAAACATGAATTATTTTCAAGGATATATAAATATGGGAAGACAAAAAATGCAGTAAATGCAATCTCCTATTTTCAGTGTATAAAATATTCCAGGTTTTCCTTTCTAATGGGAAAAGCCTTTAACTTAGGAGTTTTGGTAAATGGAAGTGAAATAGCTGATTTCTCATGTACAAAAGTCTATTGAATTTGTTTTGAGCAGATTTTTTCTGCTACACAAGAAAATTTTTAAATATTTTGTTCAAAGTATTGCTGTATTTATTCTTGACCAATTTTACTTTTTTTTGTTGTCTTTGTTCTGTGTAATACTTGTCATGCTTAGGTAATCCTGCTGGAATAAATTGAATAAGACCTTGTGAGCTATCAATGCAACAGGACATTTATTAAAATGATAGACTCCTACTGACCCTGAGGCTTGTTCCAATCCTTGCAGAAGTTCAGGACTTAAACCTGCTCATATCTGCTTGTACTTCCCCAGCCTAAGAGCATTACATACATACTCCTGCTGGACTCTGAGCTTGTCTATGGATGCCATGAAGCTCATACCACATGAGAATTTCACAAGTGCTAAAAAAGTGGCATTGAAGCCTCCGTGCATATTGCTAAAACTTTTCTTGATAGATGATTGGAAACAAAGTTGGCTTGTATAAGGATATACAGCACTACTTAAAGGTTGTATTTGACAATAAAATTAAATTCATCTAGGGACTCTATGTCACTTAAGACCTAATGCCAGAGCTAAAGATCTTTAATGACAGGAAATTCTTAAGGAAACTCATGAACACACATATTTATAACCATATAATATATTACACATTACCATGAGAATACTACAATTTTTTTAAAAAAAAGACCTAAGGTGTAAGAGATCATAGCTGAAAACAATCACCCAATGCCAAGATATTTTTAGTGTAATGACTAAGTTGTGACTGAAATAAACAGCACCTTAAAATACTGTTTTATCTCACAAACAGGACTTGATTGCCACAAATGCACTTGACTTGCCACAAATCATGGCAATAAGAGATACTTTTCTGCATTTTTACAGTGTGGTGCTTTTATTCTCGTGTTTACAGGTATGCATACAAAGCAATGACAAGAAATAACATTCAGTGTTCAAAGTGTAAGTCTGGGCACTCAAAACTACAGTTTCCTTTGAGAAATCAGCATAAGTGACTCAATTCCCAATGCAAAATGGTTCTTCTTCCCCCAGCACTCATGGGGTTTGCTATATTGCCTCCCTTTTCTAATCCCTAGTTCATTAATATCCTTTCTCTTACCCATACTGTAATTCTTTCTGAATGACATTCTCATAGTGTCATACTCTCTCATACTCTTTCACTGTTCTCCTACCCTCTAATTTATAATTGCCCTTGTCACCCCTCCTCCTGTATCATTGCTATTGGCTGAGCCTTATTCTCAGTGCACCACCTCACTCTTCTTGTGATGCACAAGGAATGTTCTCCTCACCTGGGGCATCACTAAACTCTGGGATGAAATCCTCAATATTGAATGTCTTAGTCTTAGCTACTTATACTATCAAGTTCTCCCAGATATTCTTTTAGTAATTAATAATAATAAAGATAGATCCTGACAATTAGTTCAAGAATGACAAAATAAACAGTGGGTCAGATTCATTAAAGATCTTGGTATCTTCTCCCCCTCCTTGAGCTCTTGCTTGCTCACTCAAGAGTGAGCTTTTCTAAGCAAAAATACTTTATGTATGTAAGTAGTCTATAATACTTTCAGTGACTCTGGAGGAGAGATATGCCATTTTGATATGGAATATCACTTTAGCTAGGTTTATACAAAAGTTCAAATATGATTAGTTTCCTGTACTGTATTTATTCTTAAAGTAAGGTGGTTTTGTGAAGAATCAGGTGTATATCTCAACTCTTCTCATAAACCACTTTTTTGGGAAAAAAACCCTCAACAAACCCTAAGAGAAGCTAAAAAGCAAACCAAACATTAAAATACAAAAAGTTACTGGAAAAAATGTTAACTGTATTATTACACTAAGCTTTCCAAAGACTCTTAAACAAAACGGTATTAAGACCACAAATGCTGGTAAAAAATTTCGTTTTAACAGAAGTAGCTTTAATACAAGATAAAACTATAGAATACTTTAAAAAAAAAACCAAAAAACAAAAAACCAAAAAAAAAAACAAACAAAAAAACCTAATACTAAACTGTTTTTCAAAACAGTAATCTCCTTTATTGTCTTCTGCTAGAGATGTTTGCTATTTCTGATTTTCCAAAAATATCTGTGAACTCTCTCAAATATAAAGGCAGATTTAGCTATGCTTTGAGATCAAGAATTATTCAATAGTTTCCTTGTTGAAACACATAATCCTCTGCATCAATTATTTTTCCTTATTTTCACCTCTTCTGTGTAGTTTTACATTACAGCATTATCTGCCTTGACTGGAGTGAGCAGAACACTGCTCCTTGACTATCTTTCAAATTTTCTTGCCAATTCTCCACTAAATTTTCTATTTTCAAGTTCCAACCTCTGTACCTCTATTGAACAACTATTCTTATTGGACTGATAGGGTTATTCTACAGTCTTTGCACTTTACTACAGCCACTGCAGTTCTTCTCTGCACAGCCTCCAAAGCAGCCATAGAAGCAGTAAATGGAGCTTCCACGCACTGCCTGTAGCTGTGCTTCCCACTCCCAATAAGCCCTGCCAGGTCTCCATTTCATGTGTAGATTTCTTCTTTCCCCTCAAGAGTAAGTCCCGAATTCCCAGTATGGAGTGGATTTCTGCCCATTTAGCTCAGCTGCTCCAAGATGGTTTATGGGCTAGAACCAGTGTTCAATATTTTCTCTATTAGACTGCATTTAGCACCTGTGGGTTCTTCCAGCCGTAGTGACAGAATCCTTCCACTTTTGCTCACACTGAAACTGTGTTTTCAAGACTGAAACTCTTGACCAACTAAAGCAGGAAAAAAGTATTAGGAAGTTAATTCGGAAGTAATTATGGTATGGCTACATCTTATACAGAACAAGCAGAGAGAAAGTCTTAGTTTTTTTTAATCTTAAGATTCTAACACCTCAAGGCATCAGTCAAGAACAAAGAGGTCTCAAATTTTATGTTACTCTTTCCATTTGAGCACAACCTGCTATACTGACAAACAGTCCGCTGTACCACACTGATTAAGTTATCAGTTTCACAGTTTTATTTAGTTATCACTAAAATCTACACTCAAAGTTACCAGAATAACACTAGGGAAAAAAAAGAAGATGACCCCCAAAAAAACCAGATACACATTTACAGAAATTGCTGGTTATTCTAGTAACCTGAAGCTATGCTCTGGGCAATATTGCAGGCAGTAGATAACAAAATCATTTTGGGATTCCTACTAACACAAACGAGGTTCTTATAAGACAGGCTTTTGATTTGAGAACTTAGAAGTATTTGGTACAACAGCCATGAATCTCATTCTGTAGCAAGACTGAATCTGCTCTACTTAAGGATCCCCAAGTATCTTATTGAATGGCATCAATGAGGAATTGCCAGACAGTTTCCAGCATGCTGATAGAGGGGCATGAGGCTGTGATGTATCTTTTTTTAAATGATTCTACCATTTTTTAGATGTTTTTATTTCTATTACATAGTTATTGGCGTAAATATGATTAGGCTTTCCATGTGACTATGTAAACTTGGGGGTCAAGAACCCAAAACCAACAACCCTTATTCTATCAAGTAAGATGGAAAGAAACAAGCACATCCTAAATCTAGTTATCTCTTTCATTTCACACAGCACTTACAACCAGACTAGGAAGTCTCGGAGCCCCTCTGCTCTCCTTCATATCCTGGAGAACTGTCATTATTTCAGTCCAACTTGCTATCTTAAGTTTACAACTGGCCTAAAACCTTTTGGGAAAAGACAAGATCACTTTGGTTCTGTGAACTAATTAAAAAATAAGTGTGCAGATGAAAATAGACAGGACATGTAATTTATCCTTTAGTGACAATCCTTCTAGTATCATTCACTCCTTTTTTTTATAATTTCATAACTCAATGAACAGCATCATGCAGTGTGTATAAAGTACTGAGGGATGTATAACAAATACACGTTTGTCAGTTATGGCAGTTAAAGTTTAGCCTTAAGAGGAATGGAGAAGGCTGGGTGTCAGGAAAAAGAGAAAGGCACAGGGCAAATACATTCCAAAGAAACCAAATATCCTGGGGTCTGTGCCAGCATGACATTATTCATGAAACCTCATGGAGCCAAGTCAGCAGAGACATCCCAATGAACAGAACAATGTATAATGTAATAGTTAAATTTTTATCTCAAAATAGTGGCAGAGAGAGAACTGAAAACTATCAGAATAGAAGCAGATTAAATTATCATGTAGCAACCCTTTTCTCCCCCACAGATCTTTAGCACATGCTACTTGGAGAACAGTGATGGCAATATTCAATTCCCCAGCCAGGAAATACAATACCAGCCAATGTTTCACATAATATTACAGCAGACTGTTTGTATTCTTTGTACTAAGGAAATATCTATTACCAAGAAGGCATCTATGCCTCAGCATTTCTCATATAAATAAAAACATGGTTTATAAACCAACAGAAAATATTTAGCATACTAGCTGCTCAAAAGAGTAATTGGTTTAACATAACATACAAAGAAGCAAGATTGTTTAGGTCACTTATTTGAGGATCAAACTAAATGCTTATAAATAAGCATGGGATTTGATTTATCCTGTTCACCAGCTTGCTCAAGCTAATAATGACTGATTCACTCTGAAATGCTGTATCAAATACAATTGATTTATGCAATGTGAGAAATGGAAACAGCATGATAAAAGGAAGTGCATGTTAGGGAAAACCAAGGCATATAGAGTATCAGGTCTGTTTAGAACTCATCTCATGGCATGCGAGATGAACCAACATAGCATAATTTAGGCATGCTAACGTGTTAGAGGTAACATGGTTCTCAATGGTTTAACCTAAATCATAACCTAACAATTAGTTAGGCCTTTTCCTTAGTCCAGGATTTTTTAAATCATCAGGTAACTGCTTTTGTGGACATCCAATGACATTACCTCCTGGCTGGTGCAGTGTTTGTTTTTTAGCCAGATAGTCGTGCATGCTACAATGCTGCATTTAAGAGGTCACTGGTTTAGCATCAAAAAGGTCACAAAAAGCAACAGCATTGACTGTGATCCTCCTCTGAATCCCTAAGCACTCAACTGGTATGACTTGGGAGGTAAAGGAAAATGATTGGAAGGTTTTACTCAGTAGAGGGTTTCCAAGCAACATTGCACAGTTGAGCAACCTCAAGCAATGGGAACAATGGCTATCTTTGGCAAGGATCCATTAAAGGGAAGCCTGCAGCAACACCATTGTATTCCCACCACCAGTGGCTATAAATACAGGCCACATTAAACAGGATAAGAAATAAAATAAAAACAAACCTGGAATTGGGGTTAGTAGAGGGCTGGGCAGACTGACTAATTTTTGGCATCACTTTAACTCCAGTTTTGCAGAATATAGCAAAAAGATTAAAGANATCTGAGTGAATTGTTGGTGGTTCTGAAGAGACACAACTTGGATGCCAGACAGCAACTCAGTGGTTTTAGACTTCAAATTGCAAGATAGGTAAAAAAAAAAAGAATATGGTGAAATATTTTTATTATTATTATTATTTCTTACAGCCATGTTTTTAATGAAACTGCTAAAAAAAACATTTCCTTTTGAACACTGCATCCAAATGATTTGTGTTATGTAGGGTGACCAGAAATAAAATTGTACAGTTTTTTGCCATTAGCATTTATGATCCATTTGCATAAGCCTTAAATCTTGTCTCTTACTTTTTAAAAAGAAGACTGATGTTTTAATTAAAGTGTTTGTAAAGGAAATTCAGTATGTACAGAAATAATTTAGAAGATTTCATTAAATAAATTAATCTGACTGGACTTCCTTTGAACTCTCACAGCTTCTGTGCAAGTGATTTTCTTTTCAGCAAATAAGCAACCATAATTAAGGGGGTTTTGAGCTTTGCAGAAACACACAACCTTGTAATACCAAACAAATAACTAAAAATTAACAAGATGTTTGTTACTGCCATGAGCTCATATTTGGCACTAAACACCCTAGTTTATTTCCTAGAATGTCAATAGAATTACATTTCCAAGGATAAATCATCAACTACATGCTCTGTTTTCAGCAGATATTTTTGTGATACCTCTAACTAAAATGCTAAAATACCTTGGGGGGAAAAAAAACATTGTGAAGGTAGAGACTGGAAAACTAAAGCTATCACAGATTCACCTTTCAAAATAAAATACTGGGCTGAGAGACTTGAAAAAGGAACAAATTACTCCACTGATGTGAAGTAAAAATAATCTACAGATAAGTAGTTAACTTTACAAGCCATCCTCAAAGCATTTTTCTTGTACCAGGAGGTGTTGAGCAGTACAATTTAACATTCATTCAGTCAAAACAAATAAATTAAGGTGTGTAATGCTGAATACAACACCTGTTGCCATACCAGTTTTTGAAAGTTCAATATTCTGCTTTTAAGAATTCAGGACGGAAAAAAAATATCAAGCAATGTTAGCAGCTGTTTCCCTATTTTAATAAAATCAAAATAATAATACATCAAATATGTCTTAGATCTTTAGAATTATATTAATAAAGATCATAATTTCTGATTAAGTTTCCTATTATGCAAACAAGTTCTCCTTGCCTAACAAATGTAATATGGTGAAGTTTTTCCATTTTTCCAAATAAAAGTAGAATATATCTTTCTCTATCTCTCTATTGTCCAAATACAGCAGATGGGGATGATGCATAATCAGATTTCAGTGTCTCATTCAGATAAACTTCTGTATTTTCTACCATTGTTTACCCATTTGGATTGTTTGCAAACCCTCTTTAATATAAAGAAAAGACTTTTGCATCAAGATGTGCTCATTCAGTCACACACAGAAAACCTTTGCATCGACTGAAGTTATTTTACAGACAGTTATTAAGTTATCATACTTGAAAACTTAACTTGAATAAATTTGTACATGTAGGGAACCTTGAGCCTAAACTCAAAGTTTAGTATATGGGGCTGTTTTTAGTGTCTTTCCTCGGTGTAAATGGTTATTTTGCAGTTGGATTTTTTTCCCCTGCTTTGTGCTCTTACCATCTAATCAGCCCAGAGCCCAGATTAGGACTGTCATGTTGCATCAAGAGTTTAGAGTGAGCGCTCACTAGAGTGCCTTTAATCCTCCAAGGTTTACTCAAATGTCACAACCATCTGGAGGAATAGGCGACTCCTTGCTGGGTCCTGCTGACCACAAATTATTTGTGAGGAGGAAAAAAAAAAGACAATAAAAAGCAAAATGCTAAGTATTTTCTCCCCTCCCTTTCAAACACACCTGCAGAACTACGTTTGATATCACGAGTAAAATCAGGAATAACTTCACAACTTCACTTTAACTACTTAAACTTATTAGATGCCTAAGGTCATTTTGTTATCACAGGCCCAGAAGAGCAAATAACATAATATAATGAGAATATGTCAATGAGAAATTATCCTACAAGTTTGTAATCAATTTTACAATATACAGACATCTTGTTTGGACTAGAGTTCCCTTATATTGCATTCTTTGTCAAACACACTAGTTACATTCTAGATTTGAAAAAAATTTAGATTCTTTACTCCAGATTTTTTATTTCTTTCTCGTTAAATTTAACTGACAAACTTAAAATTACATAAATATGTGTTAAGTAGTGAGAAAATCATATTGTCTTAATCGAATTACAGTAAAATTATGGCAGTTTTACCACAGTTTTTATTAGAAATCTGGCATAAAATGGCATAAATTATATGGTATTATAGCTTTGCTCAAAGCTTTTACTTCAGAGCAATGAGGATGAGGTTGTATACTCAATGCATCTTTTGCTTCTCATAAGAAAGAAATCCGTGTCTAGTTTTCATTTTGAGAAGATACATTCCTAATCCTCTTCTCTGAGGAAAGTCACTTCCTAATCTAGCATGGACAAGACTACGAAGGCAACTGCATCCCATTCTTTAAATAGCTGCATTTGCCACTGTATTTACTTTCCATGCACCACCTAGAAGAGGTTGCCTGTGTTTACTGTTAGTTTTCCATTAAAAAAAATAAGAAAAACAAGGAAAGAAATATATATTGTAGGTACATTAGCTTCACATCTTCCTATACTTGTCAAAATGGCATTCCTGTCCTTGTTTTCTGCTTCTTCTTTGCACAGAATTTCAGAGTTAAAAGGTTAAGGGGGGTGAAAACACATAACAGAAGTGTGGAGCTTTCCACAGCCATCATCTAAACAGAAAGAGCTTTTTTGCTGTTAACAAGGCACTGTCCAGGTTTAGCCTGATCAGCCTAATCAGTTACTTCAAAAAACAAATTAAAAAATCAGAAGTAAATGCTTTATTGCTTGCATAGGGTATATCAGCAGCATCTTTGACCATGGATTTTCTGTAAGTTCACTTTCATGTTTGCTCCCTTTCATGTTTGATCATTTAGATGCCATGGTATTGTTTTATATGCAGAAGTGACTAGCTAAATATTAGGGTTAATTACTCAAAGCGCCACTGGAAGTGCCTTTGTTGCATATTAATGTATCTATTTGGCAAAATTTCAGCCAAATTTTATACCTACTTCCAATACATTCATCTACAGTTTTATTCTCTTCAGTGAACTCTTGATGTTCAGTATTTGCATGCATAAGCTTGTAAATACCTCAGTGAAAGCTGGAGGAAAAATCACTCTTATTTCAGAAATACTGCCAACTAAGTCTTACCACTCCTGAATCTGCTTTTGCTTTGCTGTAAGCTCTACTTGAAATTAATTTCTGATACTTCTGAAATACTGATGTACAATCCTTATGTGCTGTGTAGGGCAGAAAGCTCTATTCCTTTTCTTGCAGATACATGACATGTTCAGTTCTCATTATAAAAGAAAACATGACATTTTCATTTTTGTCCATAGTCTATTACTTTATTTACTCATGAGGAAGTACTACCTTCAGCACTGCACTTGAATGAATCATTAAAGCCAAAAAATGTTTTGTTGTAAGAAACATAAAAATGTCATCTGAATTCAAAACACAAGAAAAACAAACCTAATGTCTTCAGTGCTTTGCTTTGAACTGAATATGGGAAGACGACAATTCTATGCTTAGATCCTTCAAAATAAATAGAGCAGAGGTTTACATGGAGTTTTAAATCCTATCTTGCAACTATCAGTTTTATTTATATTCTTTATTCTTTTCCCTGAAGAGAATTGCAGTCTTCACTTCCTTGCCTTATGTCCTCCTACCAAACATCAGGCAGCCAACTCAACCTAAAGAGTAAGATGTGCTAGGTCATCAAAATAATTCAGAAATCTAAAACTCTACAAATGCATAAAATAAATTTTCTCTCAACTGTTGATAAAAAAGAAAACAGTTCTTCTTGTGAAAAACTGCTTTCTATCCTGCTACTGTGCTTCTTGTACCTGACACCATGTTGTCATTGGTTGACAGAAGGTATTCAAAGCCAGTCAAAAGTCAGTCAAATGATGAGAACTAACTGAGAGTTACCTCTGCTCTCAAACAAATTTACTTTCTAATATTGAGTAAATATTGTGAAAAGATAATACAGTTCTCAGAATTCAATAAAGATATCAGACATCAGTAAGCTTCTAAATAGCATTAAAACACAGAAATTATCTAAGTGTATAATTTTTGGAAACTATTTCAAGAACAGCAAATTCTCTTTTTCTAATTTGGCATATTTGTATAGCACAAAATCTTTAGACACAATAGCTACAACTCATTAGGCACAGTAGCTACAACTCATTTTACATACTAACAAAATCACATACCCTCTTAAACTTTTACCTAGTACAGTTGTGACTATCTCTAGGAATGGTAAAATATGTCATCAGAGGAGAAAAATGCAATAATTAACCCTTAATCCACTGAACAAGGAAATGCAATATGGGGAAAAGAAAAAATCTTTGTCCTATATTCTGAGCTGGAACCAGACATGTTCAGCAGAGCAAGAGCAAAACAATCAACAGTAATGTATTTTTCAAATCTGTGAACTCACAGTAAGTACCAATCACTATGACACACTAATTCAATCTAGCACCAAATGCTGGAAGGAAATTGATAGAGAATGAGCAAATAAAAATCTCACGCAGTTATCATTCATACACACCTGTGGTGTGCCAGCAGCAATGGGGAGACCAGTCAGCAAATATGAGCAGATGTTATATCCTTTAGGTTTTGTACAAAAATTAAAGGTATGAGCAATATAAAAGTGATGGCAGAACATAATGATAGATATTACTGTCATGTACTCAAAGTAACATGTTCTCTTTAATGAATAAGGTTCAGAAACTTCTTGACTGGATATGTCAACATGAAAAGTTAATCCTCTTTTCTCCAAAGTCTGTTGAGAGTAATGTCACTATTAAGATGTGCTATAATACAAACAGTATAGACAGAAATTACATCAAAAGTGATTTTTGTAGTAGGGCACTTTGCATATATAATACAAACATTGATAACAGAGATCTCAGTTAGGGCAAAGTCAATCTCTGCTTCACTGATGCTGAACCAGGCGAGGCTTTGGGCTATCTCTCTGTGACAGGGTTCAGGAGACAGCAAAGCCTCCTCACAGAGACTTCCAGTCATTCATTCATTCATGCACTGAGCCCACAGACAAGCAATTAGAAAACAAAGAGCCCATCCTACATCATGTCCAAATATTGATGCTTCAATACCAACTTAGGTGCTTGGCAGAAGGGTCACGTTGAAAGACAAGGTTGTGTTTGCACTCACTAAAAAGAAAACTACAAACAACAAATATTACAGTTATTTTCCACAGGATAAATGACATTTTGTTCTGCCTTAAAGCAAATTTAAAATTTCAAAACAGAGAGATGGAACAGATGAAACACAGATTGCCCTTGCTTGTAGAAGTCAGAAAGGAACACTGCTAGGGATCCATTAATACAATTCAATGAGATTAAAGAGTATGCTTTTCAACAGGTCTCCATTTGGAAATAACCAGTTATAATAAATGAAATTATAGGATACTTTAAAGCACAAATAACGTTTACGGCCTCCACTAGTGAATGTCTGCTCTATGTGCTACATTGACAAAGAATGGGCACTCCACAAATGTACCAACAGGAGGGAGGATTACTCTCAAAAGCTCCCATGGCCTGAACAGAAAAAGACAAAGCAATCAAGAAATTTAAACACATGTACTAAATTCTCAAGAAACACTGCTGGGTGCAAAAGAGGGGACTCAATTTAATTTCTTGATACAGTTTAAGAAGATTTATAATATTTCCTTGAACAGTTGACTGGAAGGCATGCACTGTTCTTACCATACTTTACACTATTAATATTCAACTTTCAAAATCTGTTCCAGTCATTGCATTTACCAACATGTTTCCACTGCAAATTTCTTGCATTTCTTTACTTTACCAGTTGTTCTTGGGATTACTTATTTGCTTAATTTCTTGAGAATAGTCCATAAATATGATAGGATAAGGCTTTCATTTCTCCACACACTGAAAGCACTTAATAAAAGCACAGAACAGTGTTCATACATCTTAATGTTTAAGATAATTAATGCACAATATTGAACTATATTTTTACAAAATATTTCATGTCGGAAATGTTCAAACATTTTGCTTATGGATCCTGTTAACTTTGAAAACAAAATAATCCCAGATGTTTATCTTTTGGTAATGTACATCTGATATAAATTAAGTAATCTTAAAGGTAATATTTTCATATGAATGGCATAATTAGAAATTTGTATAAACCTCTTGAAAAGACTCAGATCAACAATCAAGGTCACATCATCAATCAGATTTAGATTACTACAGTATGAATCTTTTTAAGTCTGTTTAGCCACCAGATTCATCATACAACCTTATCTGCTTCTTCTGGTGTGCAACAAAACATTTAATCATGTTAGACCCAATAATATGCAGTGGTTCCCCACAAGTGTCTAACCTTCTATAAATAGGATAGAATATTAAATAAAAAGCCCAAACAATATATCAGCATGAAGATATTTCTATGTAGCATACTTATGGGTCTATATATTGCAGAAATAAAACAAACATAGTGAGTAAATATACCAACACATCAAGTACTGTGTACTATAATCAACTGCTCAAAGAAAGCAATTTAGGATTCAAAAATTCTTATGTCTTTTCTACACTAAAATTAATAAAAGGAAGTCACTAGCACAGACTTACTGTTTCTCTGACAAAATGAAAATATACTGAGTCCTCTTACAATAGGCTCTATAGACATTTCCTATTTCCATCCCATTTATATGTAAAATAAATGTGTAGCATGTGTAAAGCTTCTACAGAATATTTTTAAAAAAGAAAGATTAAAATGCTTACAAAAAGAAGTAAGAAAAAAAAAAAAAGTCCAAGAACACCAAGCAAAGAGATTCAACACTCCTTTTTCAGCCTTTGGAGAGATGTCAGCTGGGGCTACTTTGGAGGAAAAAAAAATTCCATGCTAAGTTTCTCCCAGAAGAGTTGTGTTCTTCATTAGGTGTTAGCCTGCACTGTCAGTCATCTCTACCTATGTAAACTGAAAGACAGCTGAGGACTAAAGGAAGAGCTTATGTATTCATATTATTTCTAGGTATGTTTTCATTTATCAAAGATTTCAAATGTGGGGGAAAAAAATCTTATGGTCTAGGTAAGACCACGTGGTAGTTTGACCCTGGCTGGATACCAAAAGCCACTCTATCACTCCCATCCTCAATCGGACAAGGGAGAGAAAATACAACAGGCTCATGGGTCAGGGTAAGGGTCGGGGAGATCAATCACCAATTACTGTCATGGGCAAAACAGATTTAACTTGGGGAAATTAGTTTAATTTACTACCAATCAAATCAGAGGAAGATAACGACAAATCAGGTCAAATCTTAAAACACTTTCCTCCCATCTGCCCATTCTCCATAGGCTGAATTTCACTCTGAAATTTTAGTTCCTCCCTCCCTCCTCCCCCCTCAGGGGCCAGGGCATGGGGGCTGTGGAGAGTTCATCATATGTCGGGGGCCTGTGCCCCCACAGGGGGTGGAGCGCTTGGCTCCTGTCCCTGTCTTCTGCCTTTGTGATTCTCTTCCTTCAGTTCGTCATGTTGAAAAGAACTAAGCGAGACATCTTCTTTGCTGTTTCACAAGTTGTTTATTGTTCTTATCAAGACCTCAGAGGCAGAGGCAGCATCTTCCGAGGACACCAGGGCAGAAAGGCAATGGCTGCTAATCAGCAGCTACCTTTTATATCTTACTAACAACCATTCAAGAAATAATATGTATTTTATTTTGTTTCCAACACCAGTAAACTCTCATCTTATATTAATATGTTTTTTCAATGCTCACTTGTTTCCACCCAACCACCACATCACAGGAACTGGTATCAGAGAAGAAAGGAAGNTTTTCTCCTCATTCGGAAGACTCCTTCCCCTGCCCCAGCACGGGGTCCCTCTCATGGGAACAGTCCTTCATTAACTTCTCCAACATTGGTCATGGGCTGCAGTTCTCCATGAACTGCTCCAGTGGGGGTCCCTTCCATTGGGTCCAGTCCTTCAGGAACAGTGTGGGTGCCTCGTGGGTGTCTCAAGCTCTGCCACCAAACTTGCTCCAGAGTGGGTTTCTCTCTCCACATCTCACAACTCCTACCAGGAGCCTGCTCCAGCACAGGCTTCTCCCAGGTCACTGATGGGCTTGGCCCTGGTCAGCAGCAGGTCCATCTTGGGGCAGTCTGGCACTGGCTCTATCAGACATGGCAGAAATTTCTGGCAGCTCCTAACAGAAGCCACGCCTGCAGCCCCCCCATACCCCTTGCTACCAAAACCTGGCCACACACACCCCATACAGACAAAGCTGCCATCCAGAACTTCCAAATTATATCTATCCACCACCAGATCATCAGGAATTACTTCTGACGTGCAATGGGAAGCAAACAGAAGAAGGGGTGATTTATCTTATCATTTTTGAGCCTGTGGTAAGTTTGTGAATCAAGGGATATATAGATATATACATATATGTTTAAATGTCTTTGCTTCAAAATGAATTCATGTCTCTGTGAAAAGCTTCTTTTGTACTGTAGTGTGCATTCCATCTTTATATAAAATTTCATCTATTTTCTAGCAAAATAGAACTTTCACAGAACAGAAAGGCACCCTTTAAAAAGTAAAATACAAAAATGTACAGAGAAAATGGGTTTAGCTTCATGAAAAGAAAGGAGCTTTGTTTTTTTAGTTACATTAAACAAGAAATGAGTTCTGATTCTTTTAAATTGCTTCTACTGACTGCTAAATCATTGTGTTTGGGCTTTTTCTTGATCTTAACCATTACTTTATTGCAACAACGAGAGCAAGTAATGGATCCAGTGATGTTACCTCCTTCTGGAATCACTTCACAGGTGTTAAATTCCTTGCACATTTTGATTTCAGGAAAGAGAGACCGGCAGCACAGAGCAAACCAGCCAAAAGACACATTATGCTGGACTAAAATTAAGACAGCCCAGATGGGTAAACACTATCAACACAAAAGACTACAACAGGTACTCATAAATCATGCAAGAGAAACCAAATATTGGTTGGAAAAGGGAGAAGGAACAGAATAATGACACAGTTGGTTTTGATTAAAATGGAAAAAAGCCTTAAAACTCTGGGTGTTCAACACACAGGCATAATTTCAGAAATCTATGTGACATCAGTTGCTATAAACCATAACGGTTGCCCAGAGAGTATCAGATTCCACTAGGAACTTCATTTTTATTTTTAGACTATTACAATACCAAGAGGGCCCAATTTTTGCAGCAACAATCAGCAAACATTTTTATGGCAGCATGGCAGAAAGAAACAATATGCCTTCTCTAAATATAATTACTAACCTTGTCAAGTTAATACAATCAGTAGTGTTCTGCTAGATTAAACTTTCAGCTGGATGAAAACAGCTCATTCTATCCACTTGCTATTCTACTGAAGTTAATCCCTGTCCAAATAAAGAATGACAAATACTGAGACCACTTCTTCTTTTCCAAACTCATGCAAAGAATTATATTAAAAGACAAAGAAATTCGAACAAGGGAGATAATAATTCATTAAAGTTCACAATGATAAATCAGAAGGTAAATATTAAATCATAATTGATAATATAGTGTTGGGGGTAAGTTAAAGATTTGAAAGCTGGAAAAAAGACGCAAGATAGATAAAAAGACCACTGATGAGTGGCATCCCTCAGGGTTCTGTCTCGGAAGCAGCACCCTCAGAAAGTTGGCAGATGACCTGAAGTTGAGCAGTGCAGTTGATACAATTGAGCCACCCAGAGGGACCTGGAAAACTGAGAAATGGGTCAGAATCTCAGGAAGTTCAACAAGTCCAAGTGCACTGTGCTGCACCTGAATCAGGGCACTCCTAGACATGGGTACAGAGTGAGAGAAAAAGTCCCTGGTAGCAGCCCTGTGGAGATGGGCTTAGGGGTTCTGGTACACAGAAAACTGGACATGGACCAGCTTGTGTGTGTGCTTGCAGCCCAGAGGGCCAACTGCATCTTGGGCTGCATCAAAAGGAACATGGCCAGCAAGTGGAGAGAGAGCATTGTCCACTCTGGTGAGACCCCACCTGGATTACTGCATCCAGTTCTGGGGTACTCAGCATAGAAAGGACATGGATCTATTGGAGCAAGTCCAGAGAGGGGCAGGAAGATAATCAGAGCACCCCTCCTTTGAAGATGGGCTGAGAGTTGGGGCTTTTCAGGCTGGAGGAGAGAATAAAGACCTCATTGCAGCCTTTTCAGTACTTGAATAGAGTTTATAAAAAGAGGGAGACGGACATTTTACATGGGAAGATAGTGTTAGGAAAAGGAGGGAGAGGGAGATTTGGATTAGAAAACAGGAAGAAATACTTTACTGCGAGAGGGGTGAGGCACTGGAACAGGGTGCTCAGAGAAGTTGTGGATAAGTGGAACACTGTCCCTGGAAGTGTTTAAGGCCTGTTTGGATGGGGCTTTGAACAACCTGATCTCATGAAAGAGATTCCTTCCTGTAGCAGGAGGGATAAACCTAGATCAGCGTTCACTTCCATAGCAAGCCACTCTATGATTTACTAGTCAGATTTTGAATGCATTGCTTTAGGAGTATAAGCTATAAATATGGTATTAAAATTAATTTCAATAAAATGTTATTTGAAGGCAGATGGTAGCAAGAGTTGAGATGGATATGTCCTTACTCTTTGCATAGATCTATATAAACTTATAATATTAAAGTATTTATACCTGGCACTCTAGACTGATGTATCTACCTCTTTATAGTAATTACGATGAAAGTAAAACAGTTCTGACACCAGTAATCCTAGAACCTATGTGAGTACAAATGTCTGACAGTGAACACCTTCACTGAAAGCAGTCTTTCAAATATTCTGTGAGATAGAGCTTTGAACTTCATCCACATGAAAAAAATCAAAACACAGCAGTATTACGTTATCAAAGTCAATAATTTCCATGGGAAGTAAAGAGAAGAAGTTGAACAATACCCTTTCAGGAGGTATCCATAAGTTGTTCAAACCAGTGTTTGGGGAACAGAAACTTTTGAAAGCAATAAACTAAAAAATTTTAGAATTAGTGGGATAGAAGTAGATGATAAAATGAGCTATTTTTATCCCAGGTACACTGCCAAATCACTACATGCTTAAGATTTATTTATCCTGTTTATTTATTACAGATTTAATTGCATTTTGAAGGCACAGATCTGCTTTACATGGTGAATTCCCCCATGCAATTCCCAAAAAGCTCATCTTGTAGAAACAGCTCTGCTCTAAATTGTGTTAGTAGGCGGCCATGCTGCAAGCTGATGAATGTTTGAAAGCATAAGTGTGTTATCAATACATTAAAAGAGACTGTTGGCTCAGCTAAGAATTTTTCCCACTTTCAATTCCATCTTTTCCAAGCAATAGGATATGATCATGGGGAACGTGAGGATAACCACCAGCACTGACAGATCGAAAGCTCCTTTAAATTCCTTGCCCCATATTCAACACCATGGATGTTTCTGCACCACCTCTGTGATCTGTCATATAAATGCTCTAAGCCAATTTCCAGAACACATTTATTTTGCTAAATAAACCAAAACCACTGATTTATTGAAAAAGCTAGGCTTGAATATTTTGTTGTCAGAAGATGATCTATCCTATGAATCAATAACACTTGATCAAAGAGGAAAAAACTAATAGGTCAAACCAAATCAAGGGAAATATTAACCTCACTGGGAGAACCTTATCTTCCTTTCAAGTTAGGTGATTTTATAAAGTAAGAGTGCAAATGAAGGCTCTTAAAAGAAAACATGTAAAAACAGCTGGGTACAAAATTGACATAGTTTGTCTAGGACTAAGAAGACCATAGGGAAAATTATAAACTTAGCATCTGCTACTAGCAACCTCCAAATAAATGCAATCAGGAAGCAGTAATGCCATTACTTATTTGATTTAAACAGCAGTGGTAAGATGTTTGTCTGTCTCCAGACATCATCTTCAAAAGGCTACCTTAAAAACATAACCCAAATCCTGAGATAGATTATTACTTCCACCTCCTCTCCATTGTTAATCCTTCAGAAAATGCAAACATTTAGTTCATTAAGAATGCCAAACTTACCTGTTAAGCACAGCATTGCTAAGTGCAGAGATGAATTTAAACTCAAAAGGCAATTACAAATTTTCTTTAATCTGATCATTTAAAAGAGGGTAAATTATGCCACATAGTGCCTTTCAATCAAGGCCTGTTTCTTTAGGACTCCTTCACTGAAGAAAAAAAATGAAAAAAAAAATTCCCCTATTTCTTTTTCTTCTTGTAGTAAAGACTGATCACTAACTTTTTTTTCATGAAACTTTAGAGCAAACAAATCAAATATAAAGCCCATATCGAAGAGGTACACTGATCAAGTACAATTTGTCAAGAAGAAGGATATGCTATAAAAAGCTTTACCTAAAGACACAAATGCTTTAGTCAAAATTCAAAATTAGAATCCATACCTCAGTTGTAACTGTCAGGCTTTGCTTGTTTACAATATTGAACATTTCATTAATAGTCTTTCAAAACAGAAAGATACTCAAGAAATGTCTTCACTTTCAGAATTAATAGACTACTGAATATTATACAAAAATATTGTTTCTACCAGATGAAAAGCTTCCTGCTCTAAGAACCAAAACATCATTTTAGAGAGGCCAGGTTTTTTCATGCCCTGGTTGCTTCACTGATTTTAAATGGAAGGAATTTTGACATACCTGTCACAACCAATATCTATAAAAACAAATCTAAGGCAATAATATGGTCCACCTGTAGCACAGAAAGCATATTTCACCTAAGAAAATCCAAAGTTCCTCAGATTGCTGTAATAGCTAACATGAACATCAGCCTTAATTGCTTATTAAAGACTAACATGATTAAGTGACAGACAAGAAAATATGACTATTTTAATGACACATTAAATTACAATGATTCTAATAATCAGTAATGTTTGATATTAGGTTTTCCCCATCTTGTATCAATAAGAGCACTAGGATCCTTTGATTTTTTTGTCTCGAATGTAAGCAGAGTGGGAGATTAGGTTAACTTATTTCCTGAATTATTTGCTAAAAGCTAGATCCAAGAATATAATCAGGAAAAAAATTTGAGCTTCCTCCCTCCATACAAGAAAAGGCATAGTAACACAGAGAGAGAAGAAAACAAGATGGCCAACATGTATCATAAAAGAAAAAAATGATGAAAAAAAATCAGTGACTCAGAATAAAAAAATAATAATGGAGTTAAGGATTCAGACCCATGTCCCTAACTCATACAGTTGGTATAAAAGAAAAATAAAAAAACAGAAACTGCAATCATAAAGAAAAGGGAAGAAAAATAAATTCATTAGGGGTACTTACTGTTAACAATATCCACATTCCATAAACCTAGTCATTGAGATTTTATCATTTGTGGGAGATTAAAACAAATCTCCCTGTAAAATTATGTGATTAGAATAAAATGTTTCAAGCAGGCCAAACACCTAGGAAATCCCTCCAAGCCGGGTAGTTTGGTTTGGTTTATTTATTTATTTTTACTTAATCTACGTACCTGCTACATCCAGATTTTCATCACTTTAACTCAAGACATGGGCCTAAATATATTTTTGACAAATGTAAGGCCAGCTTGACCAATCTGCTTCAAGTCAATGACTTTTCTTCAAGATGAGATGAAGACCACTTCCAACTAATGTTGCTGTCACTACTGGTTTACGAAATATGTCAAAATGAGAAGCATGCAAAAAGAAAGATTAAAATCTCAGAACACAGCCATATCCTAAGATGCATGTCAAAAGAAAGACTAAAATTATTACTATGACAAAATCAAAGTATCTCCGTTTCTATGGAGAGTAAGAAACAAGGACTGAGAAGAACTTTTCAACTAGTAGACCAGTACCATCCAGGTGTCTTGAAAAACTATGAAATCCCACCCCCAAATCCCCTTCCTCTTTGAAGGGAATATAGTTCCTCAACTTTTAAAAATGTGCACATTTAAACTATATAGCTTTACCTTTTTCTTTTCCAGACACTGAAATTTCATCATGTCTGCCGAACTGCATTAAGTTCAAATAAATTGTTTTCAGCCTGAAAATCTGACTCCACACAGACTGTGAGAGCAGTAAACTGTGAAGAACATGAGTACTTCTGACCAGCATGAATGAGCAGCATGACACTGAACAAACCAACATGTTTCCCTGTGCTCTACTTCCCTTATTGTCTATGCATGCTCTTGAGACCATGGACTGTCTCACTGTATGGCTGCCAGTGCTCAGAAAAGTGGATTTCTCTAAAAACCCACTGGCATATAAAGCATAATAGAAATAATATAGTAATGACTTGTGCATAAAAGAGGGGAAAACACTGGGTTGCAGTCTTGCAATGCAAGAGAAGATTTATTCCCAGTATCTCCAGATAAACTGCATCTGACAAAGCAGCACTCATGCAAATACAAGTCACATACATATTCTCTTCTGGTATGCTACAAAGACAGAAAAAGTTTTGGATCAGGTCCAAATCATCCAGCTATTAAAGCTGTGGGGGTGTCACAGACTTTCTTTGGAAAGTCTACTGGCTAGGGCAAGAAGTCACCAGCTCTACAGTTTCACCCCTACTTTTTGAGACAGCAAAGATGAAGATTATACCCACTGTCCAGCAATTCACTGCTGAAATTCTTCTGCACCTCATATTAACATGAAATAACCTCCTAGAAAATTTAAATTATCAAAAGAACATTACAACACTGTTTTGAAAATGATTGATAAAAAATTTGTATTTAGTAATTTTTTTGCCTCAGATTCATGTTTACTGCTAAATGTCTGGTCTACCAGACAAGGGGATCAGAGGAATAAGGCACACTAAATATGTTATTGTCCTACAGGTCTATACTTTCTAATAAACAGTCACAATGTAGTGAGTGTCAAGTGGGTTTTAAGATTTATAAATGAGCAAAATGCCCTGAATAAGTAATTGTTCTTTTTCATATACAATTACCCCCATAAATGAACTTTCATCCCTGGCAGATACAAGACCTCATGCACATTTGAGAGATTAATTCTCTCTTCTATTTTTCTGAAACGTCAGGTATGTATGCCATCCATCTGATAAGGCTTTTCCCTAATTGTGTGCCCAGAAAATCTGCTTGCCACTTTTGACATGAAAATGATTAATTAATAGGGAATGCTAGAAGAAACTGTATAAACATTGTCATTTTCTATTTTACTAGTATTTACTTCTTTTTTAAGAGAAATCATAGCATACACCATCTGACTTCGAATTTATCTTAGTATGTATTTCTTAGTGAAGACTTAACTCTCTTCTGTGTGTTCATATGGTTGTTCCTCAGACTACTTCTGCTGTATTAGGTCACTGCTTCATCAGCTGCACTGATGCTTTGTCTAAAATTAGTTGGTTTGGTTTGGGCAGAGATTAGAGAAATGATCAAGAACTGTTCCTGTTGGATGAAAAATGAAGATGAAATGATTTGGGACTTGTCCAAAATTGTTCAATTGCTAATAAACAAGAAGTGTTGAGTAGGCTTTCCAACTTTATTAGAAGTTTGCTGAACTATTTTTCATTCAGAAACTATGAATTGACATGCCGATCAGACTTCCTACTGGGCTTCTGGTTGACAGGTATGGAAAGCCCATTTTATAAATTTAATTACATTTATTATGTTTCAGTGTATTAATATTGCTAATGCACTAATTTTTTTCAGCTTTGACAATCTGCATGATGTATAATAAAAACAAGTGCAAAAAAAGAGATGACATTTCAATGTATTAACACTTTCTGCAATCTGAGCTAAGGACAACCATAAACAAGAATTCTCACTAAAATACCTTACCAAAATCAACAACCTCCTACAGATCCATTCCATGCTGTTCACACCTATCCCAAGATAAGCAATGGCAAGTGACACCAACCAGCAATTTGCCAGCTTCTGACACAGAACACATAGTACTGAAGAAGCGATGCAGGTTATTTATTTATATAAACATATACATATTTATACATCTATATTCAACTAACACAATTTTATCTGGTCCATTTGTTATTTAACTTTGTATGAAGATGTTGGATATACTATGCTATACCAACTGCACATCAATACTTCCAACCAAGCTTCTATCAATGGCATACTATGGATGGGCACCTATTTTGAACTGCTAAAATTCTCTGTCCTTTCTACTGGAATTTTGATCTCTACAGCATGTGAAGAAAAAAATCTATATGCAGTTAATGAACAGAGTAGTGCCACAGAATACGTAGTATTTATATAAATCTTTTAGC
>VZTN01011446.1:167303-177392 GCA_013400515.1 Erpornis zantholeuca
TAAGATGTAACAGGACTAATTAAAAGAAAGAAGAATGCCATAAATACTTGTTCTATTTAAGACAAAAAAGTTCTCAAACAGCTTAATGAATAAAAACACAACTGAATAATTCTAACACATCCTTTTTCGGCAGGCAATGTTATCTAGTTTAAAGAAAAAAAAACCAAGCATTTTGAGAAAAGTATACTACTGACCTAGTTAAATAGCAAACAAAAGCAAGGGACAGAAGAATCTTCAAGTAGCATTTAATTGCAAAGGACATTTCAAGGATTTTTTTATATTTTCCCAAAGAAATCCTTTGCAAAGTTGTATTTCAGCATCAACTTCACAATCAACTATTTTATATTGAATACAGTACCAATCAAGTTCAACATCAGTTCTGCAATTCACTGTGACTAGACTAAGGAATGTAAATGCCATTAAGTGTCCTTCAAGTCTTATGTTAAGCTTGAGCACCAAATTCCTTTGTAGTTCTTCTAGGGTATTACCATTAGTATAGAAGGGTTAATAGCAAAGGCTGATGATTGTTTAAAAATTCACATTACCAAAGTGGATTACATTGCATCTACTGAGGGGATCAACAATGTAAGCCTACACTAAGCCATTATTGCAGAAACAAAGCTTGCATTTTAAGCCTTTGGAAACAAGCATAAAATGGACAAAAGAAAAAATTCTTCTGATGTAAGAACAAGGCAAACACTACATGCTTTTCATACAGACTCACATTTTCAGAGCCATACAGAATACATGAAAATGGACAAATAGCCTCCCCTAAAAGCTCATCATGAACTCCTGACAAGATCAGCAAACTTGAAGAAAAGGACAAAAAGGAAAACTGTAAGTGATCAAATGGTATAAAGGAAGTCTTGTCTTCTCTTTTATTCTAGACACAACAAAATTAATTATCTTGAATTTAGGAATGATGACTAGAAGAATCAAGTATGCTTGTTAAAAGCTGGGGGTTTAGATCCTCGGTTTGATGCTTGAAGTTCAAAGGCACTAAATGCTGCAAATTTCTGTTAGGGTCAGTGGAATCTGAGGTTTCTCAACACACTCATTTATGTGGCCAGTTAGAATTCAAATCTCATTCATTTAGGTTTGAAAATACTAACATAATCCTTTGGCCTTTCTTCCACACTTCCTCTTATACTCTCTGAATCCATCACTAAAATTTAGCTCATTATACAAAATTAACAATTAACAAATTTAACTCCCAAAAAAATTAACAAATCCCAGGCTAAGCATGCTTTGTTATCTGGAATGCTACACCATCTAGTTTATAAGTACCTCTTTGCAAACTCTCTTATGGGTGAATATGCTTATTGCTATTTCCAGTTGTAAATATGAGTTTAAGTTTTCTAACACGTTACTAGGCAGAGTAAAACACTCTGATGTTATGAAAGTAAATTAATATAATATATTTAGGAGTAAATCACTGCATATGCTATCTAATTTACAGAAAACACCCCAACCTTTTTCAGAAACCTATTCTTCAGCGGAGAAGATTATTTTATATTAATAGCATGAAACAGCTCATTTTAAACCCCATGCTAAGCTTCTTCAAAATAGAACTAAGTGAGAAAGCATTATTCAACATTTCCACAATTTAAGTTTCTAAATATAGCTTGCTTTTGTTTTAATTCTGTCTTGATGAATCGAAATTGGATCAGCTACTGAAAAGTTGTGCAAATCTAATACTTGGCATTAATCATAGCTGAAGCAGACGACTGCAGACTCATTCTGCTTTCTGAAGGGTTTTTAAACTGTTAGCAGGAACAGGATTTATGACATTTGTCTTCTATGTTTACTTTAAAAAGAGCATCATTATTTAAATTATCCTTTTTATGACTACAGAAGTTCACATATAAACATAATAAAGTTAACAATAGAACAATAATTTTCCTAGCACAGGAAAAAATAATTCAGTGAATTTTGTTATTTCTTAAAGGTTTATTTCCAAGACTCAGACTGAGTACTGCAAATTATTTTGCAAATTGGGCAAATAATTTAAAAAAAGGTAGAAGATCTTTAGATCAACTTCAGTTCCCAAGCTCTTAAAAGTAGGATGATCTTGGTATCTCCTATAACCTTTTGCATCTCTGGCTTTGGATCCTATGAAGGATGGATAGAAGATAACTGAATTATCTGAATCCTTTCTGCACTGTCACCAGAGTCATACGTTCTAGCGAGTCAGAACAGGGACAAGTTTCTCAACATTTTTCCTCCTCCCATCTATGATAAGGTGTCTTGGCCACATTCTCTCCTTCCCTCAGTTTAAAAGCTGATCTTCATCTTGTATTTTCAATATATAGAACCAGGTTTGTCCTTTTTCTGCCTGATGGCTTTTTTCTTCCTTATGTGAGGGGAATGCATACAGTTACATTTATAAGTCTACCTTTTTCTCATCAAGGACGCAGCAATATTTTCCTAAAATTCAGGTCTTCCTGAATTTTAAAAACATATTTATCAGAACAGCAAAAATGCTAACAACAAAAAGAAGAAAAAAATTGTTGTGCAGAAAGATCATACACAAATAAATTTCTTTAATATACATTGTACACCTAGCTACATTTTCATCTACTGATGAGATAAATATTAACAGTGAGAATAATCTACTTAGGAAAATGGGAAAGGCAGAATATAACCCCTTTGATTTGGCTTCATTTCATGGGCTTAGATTTCTTGGCTCAGAACAGTATCTGCCAGCACTTCAAGTATAAATTAAGGAACTCAGAAGATAAATTAAAAAACATTTAAAAAGATAATTAAAAAAAAGACATTTCTTAAAAGCCAGTAAGTTTTCAGCAAGTGATAGGAAAAAATTGTCACACTCTATGTAGTTGTTCCTTTGTTCTTGCTACATTTTCTAAAAAACTGAACACAACAGAAGAAACTGGTTGCAGTAGCCAAGAGCATTTTTTTCTCACATGTAATCAGTTCTTTGCCCTATGAACCAGGCTGCCATCTCATATGTAGTACACACATAAGTAGATGAAGATGTTTCATTGACACTGATCTGGTATGTTCATTTTTCTGATTACAGATACACTCTATGTTGTAGAGCCACACAGAAATTTTTGCAAGCAAAAACTCAGAAAAGTAACAAGGAAACAGAAACCATAAAGTGTCTACATTCCAATAAATAGGAGCTGAGAAGCAGAAATACAGTGTTGCTCCAAAAGAATAATACCTAAACTTGGTTTTCAAGGACACTTTTTAGACACAATCATGTATAACGGAAAAGACATAATACAGTTACTTAGCATTTTCCAGAGTTAATATGTTAATAAACAATAATTCCCATGCAACAACATTTTTTCTCATGTAGCTTATGAGGCTTAAAAGCTTACACCCAGCAATCTTCAGTGATCCCAGTCTGCAGTGTCCCTGTGAGCAGGATGAGCTAGGACAAATGGCAAGAGAGAGAGATGCTCTGGAGGGAGGGACTGCCTGCCTCTTTCATATTCCCCTTTATACTATTCCTCTTCAATATACCTGAGGAGTCTTGTTCTTTTGTCTTTAAGCAGCATATTAACCTTCTCCAAGTAACAGGGAAAAGGTTAAAATTCATGAACTAATAAAACCCTAAGACATTTCTGTAATGATTTTGGATTCACTAACTCTTTTCCCTCCTTGCCTCAATTCTGTGTATTCACTAATCTTTTAGTTATTTATTAACATGAAAAAGAAAAATCAAGTTTTCTAAAAGTAAAAATAACATTAAAAGTTAATTCTCTACTAGAGAAATTTCCACTGATCTGACATCAAAACACAATTGTATTAGGATGTTTTTTTCCTCCAAATGTTCCTACCATTCTTTTAAAATATTTTCTACAATATTTGTATGAATAAACATATTTCTCTTTCCTAATCTGTTTTAATCAGAAGTAGAACTGGCATGGAGGAGTAGTATGGACCCCTCTTTTGCACCACAATGAAATAATTAATTGCTTACAAGGGCAAGAAGAAAGGCCAAAACTATTATCAACTATAGCAAGAGGAAGCAAAATTATACTTATTTATGTTAGCATTTAGGGAAATGTGACTGTGTTTAATATGTTCATCTCTGAAGGAGGTGGGGAACAGTACACATCTTGCATACCAGAAACAGATAGATGAAAAACACTTCTGTGGGAAAATGCATATAGTGCCTCTTTTTCAGGTATCTTTCAAAATCTCCTATTAATTCCTTGAACTAGAGAATGTTCTCTTGGCTGAACTGGCAATAGTGTGAAAAGGAACCTACTGGGCTTTGTTAAGTGCTCAGCACACTAACTTATTTCTGGTAACTGGAAAAAGAGCAACAAGCTCATCTGCAGGCCTTGGCATAGAGAAATGCAAGTCCTACATGACAAAACTGTCTTTAAAATGAAAAACTGAATTGTGAAGATTGTGAATAATACAGAGAAAAATCAATCAAGACACACTGCAAGGCAGAAAAACAAAAAAACCCTTGTATTGCTGATAGATCCCTTGGCACAAGGCACTGAACTAACTCAATAAAGATAATGAACAGAAACAGCTACAGCTTGACTCTTTCTGGTACAGACAGATCAAACTGACAAGCAGGTAGTAAAAAGAATAAGATGGAAATAACCACAGTATCCCTAAGTGTAAGGAGTTCCTGTTGATCCAAATTAGCACCTGACCATGAGTACAAGCTGGAACATGCACTGATGTTCCATGAATGGATGAAGGGAAGTCAGGGAAGCAAAGGGTATCCCATCAGCTAACAATATCTTCCTACTCTAAATTCAGAATCTGATTAAAAGAAGACTCCAGCCCCATCCTGGCTGGTGTGTCGCTAAAAATATAAAGAAGCATTCATAAAATAGAGGATTTCCATAATGCCTCATCTCAAATTCTGCCTACATATTTATGAGTTTACGACTTTGGTTCATAGTAGACTCATGTATCAAAATAATAATTTAGATTCCTCGCTGGAGGAAGTGATAAAATAAATACAATTGATAAGTAAACTATTAAGAAAATAGAACCAATGCTAGCACATTTAATCACTCATAAGGAACCCAACCACATCTGCAGTAAATTGCAATTATTTTGTTTCAATATACAGTTTACAGCAAAGAAAAATCTGATGGTAAAGTTAAGAAGTCTTCTCAGTTCATAACAACTTTGAACTTTATCAGAACTCAAGTAGCAGTTCTAACTGTTAAATGAAAACTCAAGTCATGCTGTTCCAAACCAAAGAATACAAAAACAGCAGGAGAAAAAATTCTGAGGGGTTTTCATCCTCTTCAGTTCAGGCTGATTAAATGCTACAGTATTTCAAACGGAGTGATATTTTGATCAATAAATACAGAATTCATGATAGAGGCATATCCCTACTGAAGGGGAGGAAACACATTCCCTGATCATGGCATAGAACTTAATTTTACTGAATTATTACAAAGGGTAACAAACCAGACATTAATGGCTCAGCAGAAGTAATTAGGACAAATCCTGAAGTGGGTATGTAATTCATGCCCTCTAACATTCAATGAATAAGTAGTCTCTTTAAAACCTGTATAAACAAAGTCTCTGGGGCTGAGGCTGGTGAAGCACTGGCCAGCCATGAAGGTCCTCAGCACCCACCTGGGCACAGCCTTGAGCAAACTGCTTCAAATTCAACGTTGCTCTGCTATAGGCTAAAGGCCCATCTGCTTTATCCTACAAATTCTCTGATTGCTTTATCATTTGTGGGCTGGATTCAACAACATTTAATAAATCTAAACTTTCTTGGTTTGATTTCACATTCTGTAATCAGTCTTAAATAATAAAATACTTATAGAAAACAATTTCCTCTAAAGTAACACAAAGTATTACTCTTGATATATGGTTCTAGACTGAACAACAATGGTACTCAGACACTCCAAAGAGACGGTGAAGAAATAGTTACTCTGCTTGTTATTCTGCCTTCATAAAACAAGTCTTTATTATAAACATACTTTATAATGGCATTGTAGAAGCAACAAATGAAATGTGATTCAACTTGACAAAAATGTAAACATTTAATTAAAATAAATGAGTTAATCACAAAAGAAGATTGCTTATCATGCAATGTAAAAAAGATAAAGTAAATCATTAGGCTATAAATAAATGTATATGAACACATGTTCACATGTGTTATTCCCAGTGTTATGTATTTTAATGTATTTTATTTAATGTATTTGCATGTATTTTAATGTTCATGCTAGGGTTGTTCCCCATGAGGATTGATTCAATTGAAAAAAAAAAAGAATTGTTCCATCTTCAAAATTTACTGCTTTAAGACATTACACAAAGCAAAATGAATAGCTTAACATTTGAAGCTTCCTCTTGCTCACACTGAAACTCCTCCAATTCTAAACTATTGTAATTAGGCACCTACCATTTTGTAAAAGAATCTCTCAACTTCAAACAGAGGCATCTGCCAAAAAATTTGGATAGTGTTTAAAAAACCAAACTGCCTTCAAGTATTAGAGTTTCTACAGCAGTCCTTATGTGGTTTAATCAAAATTCTCACATCAGACTGAAAATGTGATTTTTTTTCATATGTATATAGTAGAGCTGACCATTTTTTCTTTTCTGTTCTTTTCATCCTTTATATTCTTCCCCTAATTGTTTTTGAGCTGCTTAGCCTTTGAACATGAAGCATGTTGTCAAAAAAAACTCCCTGCTTCCATTTGTATGTTCTCTTCAGTTTTACGCTATAACAACTGAATATAAATTGATTTGTGACAATATATCCAGTCACTGGTACTCCTGAAAATTTCAGTCACATGTAACTGACTCTAATGTGAAAAAGGGACATAAAAACATACTTGGTGTTCAGAGATGCTGTGTTTCCTGAAATACAATGAATACTGTGTGTGGATGCATACACATTTATACATACAATTGTGAAGGCTATATTTTGATTATAATACTGATTTTATTCATGCAATGAACACTACAATTAAGTTCTCAGCCTTATAGGAACAACCATCTAACTGTTTCAAGTAATTATACACTCCAACAGAGTCAATGCATTACCTGGCTGCTGGCCATACATGCCAAGAGAAAGATTCTTATCCCAAAGTTACAGTAATTACTATATGTCTCTCAATCTTTCAGTGTATCTGCATATTCAGAGTACAGATCTGCAGACTGTGCAAATTCCTGCCCTTGGCTGAGGCAACCCCCAGTATCAATACAGGCTGAGGGATGAAGGGATTGAGAGCAGCTCTGCAGAGAAGGTAAAATCCCATACACAACCCTTCAATGTGTACTTGCAGCCCAGAAGACCAACAGCATCCTGGGCTGCATCAAAAGAAACACAACTGAGTTTGAGGAGGGGATTCTACCCCTCTGCTCCATTCTGGTGAGAACCCACTTGGATTACTACTTCCAGCTCTGGGGTCTTCCCTACAGGAAAACATAGACCTGTTAGAGGAGGTCCAGATAGGAGGGTAACAAAATCCATCAGAGGGATGAAACACCTCTTCTATGAAGACAGGATGAGAGAGCTGGGGTTGCTCAGCCTGGAGACTTAATTGCTTCTTTTCATGCTCTCTTCAAGAGAGCTTATACGAAAGATAAAAATAGATTTTTTAGTAGTGCCTTCAGAAACAGGACAAAGGCAATGGTTTTAAACTGAAAGAGTATAAATTCAGAGTAGATAGAAGGAAGACATTTTTAATAGTGATGGTGGTAAAACACAGAATGGGATGCCCAGAGAGATGGTAGGTCTCTGGGAAATCCTGGAAATGTTTCAGATCAGGCTGGACGGGGCTCTGAGAAATCTAATCTAGTTGAAGATGTCCTGATTATTATGCAGGAGTTACTAGATGACTTTAAAGGTCCCTTTCAACCCAAACCATTCTATTATTCTACAATGGACAGAGCTAAAAGGATTCAAGCCACATGCATCCAGTAAAAGCCTGACCCTCTATAAACCAATGAAAAATTGCATTCATGTTCCAGGCATGCAAATTATTGCAGCCTACAAATGGGCAAAAGTAAATTTCTGTGTTATAACTCTACAAGAATTCCACCTGACAAAACTGAATTTGTCAGTTAAAAACACAGAATCAAAGAGTCATTTAGGTTGGAAAAAAATCTCTAAGATCATTGAGTCAAATGTTTCACCGATCACCACATTGTCAACTAGACCATGGCATTAAGTGCCATGTCCAGTCACTAAACACACAGAGAAAGGCATCCTCCTTCTGTTCTGGGGTTTGCAGTGGCCACACAGATCCTCAGTATCTGACTGTTCAATCAAAACCACTATGAGTAACTGTAATCACGGGAACAATCTGTTTATTGAAGGAAAAGACTGGAATAAAAGATAATATTAATCACAATGTTTATCTAGGCAGTATTTACATATTTTCCCCTTTTTTCTTTCTTTTTTTTTTTTGTTTAAAGAACTTAGATGGTCCTATCAATTTGACACACAACACTACATGGCACAAACATACATATCCATTTACAAGTTTCAGCAATAAAAAATAAAACATCCACATTTGTGCTCAAGCCCATAGAAACAATGCATTCTCATGTAAACCAGATAAAAAGTAAAATTTTGGAATAAGAATGACAGTTCCTTTTTTCATTGCCTTAAACCTTTTAAAAATTCAGATTACTCTTCATGTATGTCCTTATCTGAAATGTGATCTCTACAGCCCTACAGAAGAGAGGATTTTCAATCAAAATAATTTGTAGGCAGCATTTTTTAAAGTAAATTGCATTAAAAATGGAAAAAAGCCTGGAAATTTCTGCAGATAGAGGTATATTATCTCTAGCATGTGGCAGAGAGGCTGGAAACCAGACCAGACATATAACCTTGCTCTCAGAAGGCTAAAAGACTTTGGTATTTACTCATCTTTCTCCTCTAAAAAATAGATGCAGATCAAAGATTCCCCTGGAAGAGAAATGGCAAGTATTTACTGAGATCTACAAATATTCATCTACTTGCACAATTTCCAACTATTTGAACAATCTGAAATAATTTGACAGGGGGTGACACATTTAGCTGTGAGAAAATAGTTGTATTGCAAGTTAGTGTTTCTATAATTTCTCAGATTTCCATGAATTATTTCTTTACTAAACCAAGACTTTGTAGCAAAACCTCAAGTACATACACTTTTTTACTGGCAAAAACAAGTGAAGGTGATCTCTGAAAAAATAAATGTATTTCTTGTAATATTCCATGAACCCAGGCTCCATTGTGTCATGCTGAAGGGTTAAAATTACCTGAAAATAATTTTGATGGCATTTTTAAATGAAGTAAATAGTATCAAAATTTCCGAGTTAATTTAGGAAAAGAAAGAAAGATGAGCTCTCAGACCACAACCACTCATCTTTGATTACAACCAGACAGGTTTTCTCACATTGTTCCCTCTGTATGTTACTGGATTTGAACCACACCTTTTCCACCTATTGTACTTAAACTCCTCATTTTACACCCAAATGCTCTGGGTGTTCTGGATTTGAGGTTTTCACTTGTTTTGGGTTTTTTTCAGGCTTTGTTTGGCAGGGGAGTCTCACATAGAAGAACTTGGTTTTTTTGATCTTGTGCCCCAGAGAAGGAAACAGAATTAGCCCAAACATTCCATCAGCATATCATTTTGGTTTGTTGCTACTGAAAAGAGTGCAAAGGGTCAATTTACAATGCAATTCCAACTAGGACAAACACTTTATTTAAGCCAAAACTTCACAAGACAATATCACCATATAATACCTTAGAATTCCTAACTGGAGTGACAAAATGCTGAAAAGGCACTGTTCTCAGCCTTTGTGTCAACTCAAATCTCTTAAAATGTGCAACTAATCTATATCCTAATGGCACTGAGTGGGGGATATCACTAAGAGTGACATTTACTACACAACTCTGCTGGCATCGGGATATCCAAATATTGGATGTACACCCACAATGTACACCCACATTATTTGGATGTCACCTAAAAATTAATGATTAAGATACCAAATATGTTCAGTTCCAGTCAATGCAGTTTATCCAGAAGTATCGATTGCAAAACACCACAGTTTAACCTAGAAAGCTGGATAAATCACTGGGCTAAATAATTCTGAATTTTCAGCTGTGGTCCTAACCACCATCTATTC
>VZTN01011447.1:1971-15034 GCA_013400515.1 Erpornis zantholeuca
GGCCGTATTAACTCTCTTTGCTTTATTTCTGTCTCCTATTGTCCTTTTTATTAAACCCCTTAATAAACCTTTTAAAATTTTACCAGGAGTGAACTTTGTTTTTCACACAATCTTATTTCTTTAGCAACAAGCTGAGCTTCTGTGTTATAACTTCATACAATCAACACCATTCAAGTAATCTCATTACGCATTGTAAAATAAAAAGTCAGGACTTGTGGCAGGATGTCCCCCCTCTCTCATGGCTGGGGCATTTGGAAGAGATAACTCAGGCCAGATTAATAGCCCAGCGAGGAACCAGATAGCCCAGCAGGAGCCAGAGAGCCCAGCAGGAGGTCACCTCCAGGTTCCTGAGAGCCTGGGGTGAAGACCCAGTACACATCTTGGTATGAGGACAGATGTGGAAGGAGATAAAGGAAAATAAACATGGGTGACCAAGAGACATGGTTTTTATGTTTATAAAAGCCCACACAAATTATCACAGAGGCAGAAGTCTCTTAGACACTTCTTTGGGAACATGTGAGATTTCTCCCTGGAGCAAATCGCGACTCCAGGTCACTTCCCCAGGGATTGAGAGAGGATTTCTCAATGTGTACGCCATCAAAGAAGTGGATGGTAAGAAACACTGAATATTAAGTTATACTATTTCTTAGCTAGCTGTAATTTTATGGTACCTTTAACTCTGTGTGTATTAATACTAGTATTCCCTTTTTCTTATCCCTGTATAGTAATAGTCTGTTTAAGTCTTATGTGTGTTAGTTTTATGTCTATTAATAAATAATCCATTTTATAATCGACCGAGTCAGACATCATTAAAGAACTTGCAAATCAGATTTGATTTTGGGGTGCTGGCCACCTCAGTACAGCTACTGTCTGCTGCCAGAGGCCTGGGAAATAGGCAAGAGCTGATTTAAACCTATGTCATCCATTCATAACAGGACTTCTATTGAAAAAGATCTTAGGCACCCCATGCTCTATGAACATACAAGTGCAATGTAATAACTGAAATTTATTTGGTCATTCTACTTCTGATATATCCTGTTGTCATCTTCTCAGACAAAGGAAGGAAAAAAAAACCCACAGAAAAATACTATCTTGGAGTGACTTTATGGTGTATCCTATATCGTCTGCTCTATGCCCAGAAAATGAATGTTATGCCATTCTGTGCCTTTAAACTGAGCCTGAGAGGGGAGAGAAGAAAAAACCAGCCAGAGGAACTTTTTTTCAAAGCAGTTCTGTGTTTCAATGTCACTTCTCCTCTCTGTTGTTCTGCTGCTGTTGGGGAGTATAGCTGCTGCGGCAGAGAGGGGAAGAAGCACCTTCCTTGCTTTCCAGCGGAATCTCGGCTCTGTTTTCTTCAAAAGAAGAGAGATGGAGGGTTTTTTTGGGGGGGACTTTGGTTTCTTCTTTTTTTTCTCTTCTGGACTTGTTCAGACCATCAGAACATCAGAACCTCACTGGGAGGCTTTCCACCAGACTGCAGGGGGATCCCCCAACGCTGACCCAGCTTGGGGGAGGAGAGAGACCATACCCAGAAGGACTTAAAACTCTTCCAGGTTTTCTCTCCACAGCGAGAGATTTTATTATTTAGCATTATTATTCTTTTCCTGTGTGCTTGTTAAATAAATAGGTTTTTTTTCTCTTCACTTTCCTCCGAGGAAATATTTATTTATCCCAAACCTGCTGGGGGAGGGGTAACTACAACCTGCTTTCCATCAGGGGATATTCTCCTCTGAATTTGTCTCAAACCGGGACAAATACATATCTGCTTCTGCTCACCTGGAAGCACATGCTCAAAAAATCCATTGAAATTCAGATTCAACCATCCTTGTTCCTCCAGGAACTTGGCAAAACAGTTAATATTAAACCTGTCTGTTTTAAAAGCATGACACTGGCCAAGACCTGTCTTAGAATCACTACTGAATCATTAATATTCTTAACTACTTAAACCCTATCATGTGGATACAAGTTTCTCTCTTTTTAAGAATTCCTTCAGTTAGAGCAGCTACCATTAGAAGCATTCAGCTTGGAGGTATTCAAGCTTCAAAAGGGCAAAACCAGTCTCATTTGAATGAAAAATAGTCGGTTCTCGGATATTACATTGTCACACATCAATATGTATGTATACAGAACTGGGAAAATCAGTAACAGTACACAGTAGTCCCAAAACTGGGGGGGGGGGGGAAGGGGAGGAATTCTCAACTTTGTTATAGAAAGAAAAATTCACTACTGCTGTCTTTTGTAGACAAGATGCCTAGCAATAGTTTTCCCAAAAAAATAAGGGATACATTGAGACTACAATTGTGGATCTTTTGGTTGCTGACATAATTTCTACCTGCAAAGTCCAGAAGTTCCTTACTGATTTGTTTGCTGACAACCCCAAGCTGTGTGCTGAGGTCGACACGCTGGAGAGAAGGGATGGCATCCAGAGGGACCTGGACAGGCTTGAGGGGTGGGTCTGTATGAACCTCATGAAGTTCAATAAGGCCAAGTGCAAGGTCCTGAACCTGGGTCGGGGCAATCCCAAACACAAGTACAGGCTGGGCGGAGAANGGCTGGGGGCAACCCGAAACACAAGTACAGGCTGGGCGGAGAATGGATTGAGACCAGCCCTGCCAAGAAGGACTTGGGGGTGGTGGTTGATGAGAAGCTCAACATGAGCCGGCAATCTGCACTCACAGCCCAGAAACCAACTGGGTCCTGGGATACATCAAAGCAGCGTGGCCAGCAGGTCAAGGGAGGGGATTCTCCTCTACTCCACTCTTGTGAGACCCCACCTGGAGTACTGCATACAATTCTGGAGCCCCCAACATAAGGAGGATGTGGAACTGCTGGAGCAAGTCCAGCAGAGGCCATGAAAATGCTCAGGGGGCTGGAGCACCTCTGCCATGAAGACAGACTGAGAGAGTTGGAGGTGTTCAGCCTGTTTCCAGTTCAGACACCTGTTCAGAAAAGAAGGCAGATCGTAGAGCACCTTCCAATAATGGAAGAGGGGTTGGAACTAGATGATCTTTAAGGTTCCTTCCAACCTAAACCATTCTAGGATTCTATGATCGCAGGAGGGTGAAGAGTCAGAGAAGTTATCACTTGTTGACAATATAATCTCCAAAGTTTTATTATCTCTCTCTCCAAAATAAAATCCAAACCAGACCAAAGAAAAAAAACTATCTCAAGTACCAACAATGACTACTTGTCCTGTGTTAGATGAGAAGATATGTACCAGGCTTGGTGTCATGGAATTCCAGACAACACTAGACAGATGCTACAAGTCACCTCAATTTTATGACTCTCCAATTCCTTTGTCCAGAAGCAAAAAAAAAAAAAACAAAACCAAAACCAAAAACAAACCACCACTTGCTTCATATTGTCTGGACTTAGCACTTATGGAATTTGACACTGGGTTATGACCCATTTGTTTATATATGTGCATGAGAAATATTTTGATCTTTGCTATATTTCCAGTCTAGCAAGTAGTATATGTAAAGGCTATCTAGAAACTGACAGTATTTCCCAGAAACATGGAAATTACAACTCAGCTGAACAAACAAGTACCAGTTGATTGGTCCTCTGGTAGGCAAGTCTGCACTAATGTAGAATAATCAAGGAACTATCCAAGGACACCAACCTATAAAATTGAATGCAATGGCAGGCAGCTTTGTTAGTAGCTCAAAGAGCATCTCAGATATTTAAAATTACATTCCTTATCCTTGCTGTGGCAAAAGATCCAAAAAAGGTGACAGCTTCAATGTGTAAACTAACAGTATCAGCACCAGAACTAAGATTTTTAACATGATCTCACTTGTGGTCAGGCAATGCCCAGCTGCTCCATGGTATAGCTGATCCTGGCCATTTCAGGGTCAATTAAGAATTAACAACTGCCATATGCACTGTCAAATACAATGTCATGTTGGCAATTAGCTAAAAAGAAACTTTTGCAACCTCAGTCTTGAAGGAAAACAAAGAGTAGGCAAGCACAAAAGTAACATACCTATTCTGAAGTATGCTTTTATTTTGCTATTATTTCTGCAATCCCAAACATGTTTCAGCATACAGCCTGGGAAATAAGACTCACCTCAACTATACTAATCATATGAGGAAGCAGGCGATCCATTCGAACTTCCAGCAACATTACCAGAGCACGACAAACATTTTTGCGTACTTCAGGCTCCTCATCACCAGCCAGTGCAAAAAGATTCTGTTGGAAAGTAATATCAGTTGAAAAGCCTCAATTCATCTAGTACAACTTGTATTAAAATTTACATTATTGGCAAACTAAAGTATGCAAACATGTACTTCTGTACCATCCCACCCCACACCACAGAAAACTGTATTATTTCCTAAAGACATATGGTTTAGCAAATGAAGTCATCAGACTTTCAATTTGTATTGTTACCCAGTGTTTTGGTCATGTGTACATTAGACACAAAAACATTACTCCCTGATTTTTTTTCCCTAAACATTAATGAAGTTCTGAACCTAGAAAATGCCTTCAGTATGTAACAGCAGCAAATAAAATAGTCTGGTTAAGACAAAATATCATCCTTCTAATCCACATTCAGTAGTAGTATTCAGAGAGACCCATAATATAGACTCAGTGACATGGTGATCCCTGTACTGAACTCTCCATCACAGGTAAGTGACAGACTGCTGCCAGTACCTCTATGCAAGAAGAGTTTCCTGTATTTATGAAAGGAAGCATTTTCAAAATACTAATTTCTTGGGCTGGGAGAGTGCTTAGACTAATTTGAGCATAAACATGCAGAATGACTTTTAACCCATGGGGATTGAAGCTAAGAATGGGAAACCATCAATGTGGAGTTTAGGGGTAGTGGTGGTTGTAAAACATTATTCAAAGGTCTTGATACATTAGATATGTTATTTGACTTACCCCTCCAACCAAAAATGCACTCACCTCAATAAAAGAATCTATGTGCAACATAAGAGCTTGAGTTCTGCTGATGATAAATTGATTGACACATGCAACAGCATGAGACCTACAAATGGAACAGTTAAAATATATGTTTTTCATGTCTTAAACATTTTCTAAACTGTACATAGGCATCAAAAACATTAGGAAGTAAATCACACTGTCCAAGCATCTTCTGGAGGCAAGAGGGAATCTGAACATCTATACTGTTACCAATAAAAATTACTAAACCACATTTTTAAGTACTACCTTACACTCCAATATATGTAATAAATAATTTAAAATTAAGTATTAAGTAAATAAAAACCATAGCAGGATGACTATACCTGGCACATTTGTTCCAAACTGTATCTAAGGATGTTCTTTTTCAGTATATCATGATTATCAATTTTCTCTGATATTGTTGCCAGATGAAGAATCATTTGCACCTAGTGAGCTAACATAATGCTTATTCTTCAAAAACCACTGGCCTATGGAACCATACAATGCTTTTCTGTACGAAGAAGAACTGGAAAGCAGCCAGCCCACTTACGCCAACTTTTCCCAGTTCACCAAGCGGTCAGGTATGACTTTGGGGTTGCCGACCACCAGGGACCAACCAGAAGAACCCCAGAATGGAAGAATGCATGTGTAAAGGGGAGTGAAAATATGTTGATGACTTCAGGGAAATGATTATAATATGTATGTTTCTTCTGGGAAAACCTATGTATATGTCTATAAAATACAGTATATAAACAGGAGTTCTTTCTGTACTTGGGATGCATGTATTTTGGAGGAGATATTCCCCCGTGCATGTGGCTGAATAAAGAATGCCTGTTTCTTAATTCTACATTGCTGTTAAGGAGTTTTATTTTCAGCTATTTTTGGTAACAATATTAACAATTCCATACAAGTCAACATGGTGACATTTAAGCATGCCCTTCTTTATTGCTAAGTATCCAACTGCCTTTGCAAGATTTTTAGCATCTAATGAGACCAATATGCATCAGTAATATAGTTGCAGCTTAGAACAAATACACACTTGCATTAGGATACATAATAAAACACTTGTGGTAGAAACAAACTAAAAGTGAAGAGCTGGTTCTATTCCATTTCATGCAAAGCCATTGCCTACAAGTCTTTTTCATTCTCAGAGACACAAAAGCCAAACTATATAAGTAAAGGCACAAGATAAAGCTACCTTTAAAGACCTCTGAATATCCATTCAAGTATTTTTACTAACATAACTCCAAACATCTAGTCTCTTCAGACATTTCTTGGAAAAGTCTCATAAAACAGTGTTCAAAAGTTGTCTCTTCACAGATTTAAATACTGATAATATTTAAATACTATTAAGTACTAATAGTATTTTACTGAGACAACTAATATTCTTGATACTTCAGTACTAGGTACTGAAACCACGTCACAGGTCAGCATGATGCCTTAAATGGCTCCCTAGAAACAGAGACTAGACAGGAATAAATGAATAAAGGAGGTATTTATTTGAAAGGCCTTCAGGTGCACACTTTGGGCTCCAGAGGGTCCTGCCTCAGTGGATCCCAAAATGGACAATGACAGCTCACGAGTTCTTCCCACTTTGATATCAGCATCAATTCACCAAGCAGAACCCAGCCAATGATGTAATTTCCCCCAGCTTGCCCCCCTCTCCAAGATGATGGTTTACAGTTTTTCAGCCTAGGACGGTTTGGGTGTCCTTGGAGAGCAAGCTAGAGAGGCTTTGTTATGTCTATCTTAGTATAAGAGAACAGCACTTAACGAGCTACAGGAAACTTCAGAGTTACACTAGCAGTACAGGATTTGAGAAAATATAAAAGTTAAAACCTAAGGAATTAAGCAGATGATCTGCTTTAAAGTTGAAACCGGTTTACCTATCTCAAAGCAAAAGCTTATCTTTCTACAAGTGCCAGTTATTCTTTGTTATATATCTTTATTAGTGTGCATCTATTTTAGGTGAGTTTCTAAATTTTATTTAAATCCTATCAAGATATATTCCTAGTTATACTCTTCCTTTTACTCTTCACTATCTATACTACTGCTGGCAATAACTGAGCCCTCCAAGTTGTAGAATCTTTCAATATAATTTTCAGAGAAGTCCAAAAGCACATTTCAGAGAATCACACAGAATGAGTAAGGTTGGAAGAGACATCTGTAGATCATCTGCTCAAGTAGGGCCACCTACAGCTGGTTGCACAGGACCACATCACAATGGCGTGAGAGACTGGAAGGATTGCTGGCTTGAAACATTTCAGGTGCATGTGTGGGGGAAGGGGCAGGTTGGGCCTTGCTTTGGTGAGACAATGCCCTGCTCTGCACACCCCACCCCCCTGGGCCTGTGTCCCAGCCCCTGCAGGGGCCACCAATCACTGGCACACCAGAGGCAGTGCTCCACACCCTGCCTCTGAAGGCCCAATCTAGCCCCAGAGTGGTCAGATGACCGGAAGTCTCACCTGGGGGAAGGGCCCAGGAAAACCAAAGGATATTTAACCCAGGACATGAGGCGAGCACATGTCTTGACCCTACTTCCTCTTGGAATTTCTATCAGCTGAACACTGCTGGAACCAGGAGTGGTAGCTATACTTGTTCTTTTCCATATCTTTTCTGTCTCTCCTTCTTCTAGTTCACTCTTCTTGGAGTTTTGAGTAATTTAAAATTGGATGGGCTTGGAGTTTGCTAAGTTGAATGGGCCAAGTTAATGCTTTGAGAAGTGTTTTATGTTGATTGAATGCTGCTCTAAACTTTTGCCAAAGTTCTCTGATTTTACAAAGTTGCCAGTAAAGTTTTTTGTTGTTTTGACCCCTTGAGAATATCTTGTCAGTATTTCTCCCATGCGTCAAACTCAGAGTACATGAACAACCGTAAGCTGTTTTAAGTCTCGTCAAGCAAGTTTTCTGGGGCCTTACAGATTGCTTTTGAATATCTCCAAGGATGAGGATTCTACCACCTCTCTGGGTAACCTGTACCAGTGCTTGGTCACCCTCACAGTAAAAAAAGTGCTTCCCAATGTTCAGAGGAAACCTCCTGTGTCTTAGTCTGTGCCCATTGCCACATGTCCTGTCACTGGACACAACTGAAAAGAGCCTGGCTCTGTCTTCTTTGCACTCTCCCTTCGGTTATTTATACACATGGATGATGTCACCTCTGAGCCTCCTCTTCTCCAGGCTAAACAGTCCCAGCTCTGTCTTTCCTCATAGGAGAGATGATCCAGTCCCTTCATCATCATTGCAGCCTTTCACTAGACTCTCTCCAGTAGCTCCATGTCTCTCTTGTACTGGGGAGCCCAGAACTGGGCACAGTACTCCAGGTGTGGCCTCATCTGGAGGGTGAGGGGAAGGATCACCTCCCATGCTGGCAACACTCCAGCCCAGGATAACATTCATCATCTTTGTGGCAAGGGCACATTGCTGGTTCATTTCAGGGTAAAAGCTACTGTTCTTGTTGATAAATATTAGCAATAACAAATTAATTTTGGAATTTTTCTTCTATACTTGTTACTTTGGATAGATTAATACTGTATTAAAGTAAAAGGATGTTGGACCCATCTAATTTGATCTAGCTGAAAGATAAAGAGCTTTATAAGTTTTGGTGGAGTTAAAGCAGAAAAATATTATTCTGCAAGAACTCAGAAACCATTATTGGCAAATGATTTTTTACTCTCCCATTGCTGCAGTCATAATGAAACAAATACAGGATAGTTCTTTCTAATCAGAATTTGAAATTTTAACCACAGCATTGAAATTTTCATAATAATACACAAAATCTTAAACAATACTTTGATTTTCAAAGTCAGATTCTTGATTTGGAGGATGTATAAAGAGGTGAGGCTGATCAGTTAACTAAACAGATAAGCGTAGAAATGACTGATGCATGAAATTTCTGTGCCTTCTCATATTTGCATATGCAGGATCATTTTAATAAATTAAGTATGTTTTAAACTGATCTACAAAATATCAACCTCGCTGCTCATGTAAATAAATTTTTAACAGACAACTTTAGTATAACACCTAAACCTACCTTATTTTTGGACTGCTGTGTTTGAAGAACTGCAAGAATTTAGGTATCATGATATTGAGTGGTCGGTCCAATACATCACTATCTAAAATTTCAGCAGAATCTTCACATATCTTCTGAAGAGCACCAAATGCACCCTGTTTAAAAACAAAATCAAACAGACAAACAAAAACCCCAAAGCAAAAAAACCCCAAAATCTGTTATATTACATTTTGAAGAAAGCAACATTTTAGGGTTTTTACAGAACAGGTAATTTTAGCAAAAGACCCCAGTAAACGTAGCTAATTAACAAAGTAAATGTAGCTAACTAAATATGGAGTTAAATTAAAACAGCCTTAAAGACATTTTATTTAAGCACTTTATACTGTCATCTGTAAGATCTCAAGCTGGATGGGTCTATAATAGGTAAGTGGTAATTTTAATTTTAACATTCAGTGCTCATTTATTTAGTAATATTTTAAAAATGCTTAAAAGCAAGATTTTTTTAAAAAATCAGACAAGATTTTTCTCCTCATAGCTTAAAACAGCTGAGCTGGTATTTATTTTCCTTCATAAATACTGAAAAAAACCCTGAATATGTGCATATATACCCACACAAAATACTATACATATATATAGTATCTATGAAGAGAGACAAAAAAAAAATCAAATTTACATGATAATACATTTCAAAATAAGCCTCCTTACCTCACAGGTATTGTAATCTTCAGAATCCAACAGGCTGCAAAGCTTTGGTAAGAGGTCAGGCCAATTCTGCAATTCTCCTTTTGAAGCAATGGTTGTTATCAGAATGCCTAAGTGAATCAGAGGAATAAAGGAAATGAGATCTCATATATCTTCACATATTTCACACCAATTTTTCTCATTTTTGTCTTCTCAAAAATCTAAGGAGTTAAGAAATGTCTTGTTTTATTAAGACCTGGCAAGCATAAAAAGAGGAAGTACATGTAATTACAAATGATATTTGAAGGGCTTTGAAATGCAAAGGCAGGTTGCCCCTTCCTGCTGTCATGAAGGGCTCAGATGTGAGAAGTCAAGCACAAAGCAATTCCAGTTAAGGTAATAATCACGCCCAAACACTGCAGGGCAGGTTCTGCTCTAAGTTTACTAAAAACTGTACAAATCTTAACCTCCAGTAGAGTATCCATCTCAAGTCACCCCCTCTTTATTATGATACAAAGGTATGAACAATGGAAGCTGTCATTCAATAAAATGATAACCCATTGCTAAATTATGTGTTCGCAACTTTACTGTTTACACAAAACATTAAGGGCACATGCTGATGTCCAGATGTTAGAAATATAAATTACTTGTTGGTAGAATTGCCTTGTTGAGGTTTAGGGCTTGACATGCTTCAATGATCTCAGACCTAGGGGGAAGTTATCAAAGCTTGGGGAGAAGGATGTACCACCGATAGTGGACACAAAGAATGCAGAATTTACAGGCCACAAGGACATTTGGCAGAACTCCCAAGATAAGGAAGAAACTAATAAAGCCAACTCAGCAACTGTTGAAATCAGTTCCGACTGGGTAAAAGGTAATTCTGTCAGGGGGAGATAATGACCACTGATTCATGAACCACTGACCCAAAAGAAGAGAAAGACTGAGCATATGGACTAATTAGCATGAGAAGCGAGGGAATCATTAACCTATAGAAGGTAGAATACTAATTAATAAGAGAACTATGTAACTTGTAGCCAATGAACATTAATGCCTTTGTCTGCTAAAAATGTATAAATAACATAAAGCTTTGATGATTGGGGAGCCAGCCTTTTGTGGGTTACCACCCAGCTCCCTACTTCGGGCCAACTAGAACAAAGAAATAGAAGTAACTCGTCTTGGTGTGTGAATTGGCGCCGCACACAGGGCAGCAAGCCCACGTTCAGGACAAAAATTCAAAGACAGATACCTACTAACAGCTTACAGACTGCAGCAGGTCATCCAGTGATCAGCTGTAGGGGTTGGCTGATTCAGATCCAGCAGAGAGGATGGCCAAAAGAGTCACTTCCATTTTTAACACATACAGAAATGCCAGTAAAAACTAATTAGGTGACAGGAATGGGGAAGGCTGCTTATAAACTAGGACTGAATATGAGTCCATTTTGCCTCAATTAGTAATCTCCCAAATGACAAGTGATGAAAAAAAGCTTTCCTAAGCTTTTTCATTGAGCTAATCACCATATATCCTCTTTCTTGGGAATAAAATGTTAAAATTGTTATTAAATATACAAGAATACAGAACAATATTACATCGAAACCTCCTAAATAGATGCATTTATTTCCTGGTAAGTTTGTGGGTCCTAAACATATGCAACTGTATTTTTTGAACTTGAATCCATATTTCAGTGTTGGCACAAGAGTTTTTAAAACCTGTACCACACAGCACAAAGAAGTTTCACAATGTTACTCATTTCAGAGTTTAAAAAAAGAAAACCTAAGTAAGGGTAAAACAATGTGTAGTTATCATTGCATCTCCAATCAGTTCTAAAAAAGACTATCGCCATCTTTATCATCCTCACTGAGGTGACTTCTGAGAATGGGATTAATCAGTTTGCTTCCATCTTGATCAAAAGGTATCAGCTTTTGCTTGGTTAACATCAGATGCTAAAGACCACAAATGCTGCATTACTTCTTCCCTGATGCTATTTTGATGTACTTGTTCATCCTCCTCTCAGAACCCCAGAGATCTTATTTGTGATTGGCTCATTAAATTGTCAGTGCTTGAACAGCAAAAATACATATGCATCTGTGGTGGTTTGATCCTGGCTGGATGCCAGGTACCCACCAAAGCCACTCTATCACTCCCCTCCTCAGCTGGAGAGAAGAGAGAAAATATGACAAAAGGTTAATGAGTTAAGGATGGGGAGAGAGCACTCACCGATTACCGTCTTGGGAAAAACAGACTTGACTTAGGGAAATGAGTTGAATGTATTAACAATCAAAAACAGAGCAGGATAATGAGAAGTAAAACAAATCCTAAAAAACACCTTCCCCCCACCCCTCCCTCCCAGGCTTAACTTTATTCCTGATTCTCTACCTCCTTTCCCCCTACAGCAGGGCAGGGGGATGGAGCATGAGGGTTATGATCAGTTCATCACACGTTTCTGCCACTGTTTCCTCCTCATATAAAGGAGTCCTTCCCCTGCTCCAGTGTGGCATCCCTTCTACAGGAGGCAGTCCTCCACAAATTTCTCCAGCACGAGTCCTTCCCACAGGCTTCAGCCCTTCACAAACTGCTCCAGCGTGGGTCCCTTCCATGGGGTGCTGTCCTTCAGGAACAGGCTGCTTCAATGTGGATCCTCCATGGGGTCACAAGTCCTGCCAACAAACCTGCTCCAGCGTGGGCACCCCTTCCCACAAGGCCCAGGTCCTGCCAGGAGCCTTCCCCAGCATGAGATTCCCACAGGGTCACAACCTTCTTTCAGGCATCCACCTGCTCCAGTATGGGTGTCCTCCATAGGCTGCAGGTGGACCTCTGCCACCCCATTAACCTCCATGGGCTGCAGGGACACAGCTGCTTCACCATGGTCTTCCCTATATGTCAGAGACTGAAATAGTTCATGCCTCATTGATATAAACTTTTGCCCATTATAGCAAAACTGTATGAAGAAACCCACCCCTGCCTAAAACATGCCTGACTGGGACTTTGGACTGAAAGTCAAACTGCTGATTAGAAACCCATTCTTCAATTGTCTCAGGCCCAGGGAGAAGGAAATAAGTAAACAAGGAAAAGAATGAGAGCCAAACCCAGCAGCTGTGCTGAGAGTCACCTCTGGCTGGATTTGGGGTGGGGGAGACCACAGCCCACAGAAGCAAGGTTTATACAGGCTCCGCCCCAAAATGAGGGGGGGAGGTTTCAGGTGTGTAGCATGACCTCTGGTCAGAGACAGTGAACACCAGCCCTCCCTTACACAAACTGGGGCAGCTATGGAAACCCCAACCCCACAGGCCACATACATGGGACTCACACATGAGAGGCAGCTGAGGGAGAGTCACAATCCATCAAAGACCCCCCAAAGCTCTCCCCAGAGGCCTTGCACCACAGGATTGCACGTGATGCAACAAATCCAGAGTCTGCTGCAAGAAACTTCCCCCCCCCCAGGGGACGTACCTGGACATTGCCACCTGGCC
>VZTN01011448.1:0-18393 GCA_013400515.1 Erpornis zantholeuca
CAAGGCTGTGCCAATGAGAGAGGTTCGTAAAAGATTTGTGATAACAGATTTCAGAAGAAACCCTCGGGTGAAGAACTGACCAAACCCTCACGCCCTTTGCCCAGTGCTGTCGGTGGGGGGGAGGGAGGGGTTGGGGGAAAAATGAGGTTTTCTAAACATCTCTTTTTACTTCTCATTATTCTCCTCTGATTTTGTGTGTAATAAATTCCCTTTGTACCTCTAAGCTGAGCGTGTTTTGCCCTTGAAGTGTTTTCTCCCAGTCCTTATCTCAACTTCATGAAATTTTTCTCTCCTCTGCCCAGCTGTGGCAAGGTAAAGGTCAGTGAGTGACTCTCATGGGTGCCTGGCATTGGGCCACTGTCAAACCATGACATCTCCTCACTAATTTTGTTGTTAAATCTTAAAAACTTCATCTTTGTAAGTACCATCTCCTGTAAAAACTGATGAAGTTCTCAATTGAATTAATTTGCTCTGATGTTAACCATGAATGTATTTCGTTCAGAGAAGAGGGACACCTTGTGACAGTTGTAATCCACATTTCCTCGCTAAAGTGGAAAATTTGGCAGTGGGGCTGTGGACAGGGAGGTTACAGGAATGTCTCAGATATAACCTGCTTGTTTTCTCATGCAGAGGTGAGTAGGGTTGATTTTTTATTTTAGTTACTTTAGTTTTTTTTGTCACCTGACTAAAGACTGGTCACGCTCAAAGCAAAGGGTTCTTGAAGAACAGGAGACCAGCGTTTGCTGGAGGAACCTTGGTGACCCAATCACTTAAAATTCCTTACTCCCAAGGCTGTCCAAGGAGAGGAACTCACCCATTCCACCCTCTGGTGCACAGACCGAGGGAGGAGTCAAGGGGGGAAAGTCTCTCACCCCAAATCATTCCAGGATTCTGTGATTCTTACTGGGATCCAGACCAAATCCTTGCACTACTGCAATACCTTAACTAGAAATATTTTACTTTTCTCTTGATACAGTTAATTGCATTATTTCAGAGTCTTTTCTCTTTCAGTTAAATTTTGAAATTGAAATACTTAAGCCTTCCTTTGAAATTATTTTTAATTGCATGCTAGATAAACAGTTCTGTGAAGTCTTGAATTCAAACATTTCTCTTTATCATGTCTTCACTGATAGATGTGAACAACAGACTTGGAAGTCTGGGTTAAAATCTTCACTGTTTAGGTGAGAATAGGCAATATTTTAATTTTTTTTTTTCAGTTATGTCCCGAAATTAAAATATTAATCTGCTTTTGAAGTTTTTGTTGGAAACAGTTTTTTTTACAGAAGTGACTTATGGTGACTCTTTTATTCCAAAGCACAGAGATTATTTTTTTTTCTATATCCATAATTACAAACCTAATGAGCCAGGCCTATGCCAGTCCTCTTCTCCCTCAATTTATTAAGGACTGAAAGCAAGAAGAAAAGGCATGAAACCTCCTCTGTAACTCACTCTGCAGTGAAAACCATGGAGTTCACCACTGTTGCTGACCTGTGCCAGCCAATCCAGGGACTGGCACTTCCCTGGCACTCCAGGAGGGATATCAATCTTTCCAAGCACACAATAAACCTTCTGCAGGTTGGATGTGTTACTGCAATCCTTGCAGACATTCCCCAGTTTGGCACTTGGTTGTTTTTTGTCTGCAGTGCATCCACTGAGTTTTGTAAATGACACTTGGATTTCAATCTGTTCAGCACGGGATTGGGGAGCTGTGGCACCAGGAGCCTTCTGAGTACAAATCACATCCATTTGATGCAGGCATTTCTCATAAAATTCATAAAGATCCATCCAACGAGCACAAATTCCAAAATTCCTTGTATTTCATTGCAATCTGCACACCTAAAATATATGGATATAACTAAAATAGAACAGTTTAAAGGAGAAGTATTGGAGAGCCTATTCAGAAAATACAGAATATTCCATTAGAAGATGAAAAACTCTCTTTGAATTTCTTTAGGCAGATGGAAGATTTACAATACAGGTCTCCTACACCCTGGGAAAATCCTATTGCACTCACCCTGTAGGAATTAGCAGTGATGAATCCTTTTCTGGTAGATTTTCTGAGCACAATCTCTCTTTCTCCTATTTATTTCTCCCTGAAATTCAGGGAATTTGGTATAAAATTGTGGTGTGTGGGGAGGGAGGGGGCTGATGGATGGACTTATTTTGCTGCAAGAATTAAAGCAACTTAGCCCAGGGCTAAATCCATGCTCTGTATTTGCAGTGAAACCTCCTTTGGGAGCTAAAAGAGAGCTCAAGTTCTAATATATTTCTTTTCCATTTTTTAGTTGTTTTCCATTGTTTGCCTCATCTTTCTCCTCCACATAGACACTTGGAAGGAAAAACACCAAAACCATGTGTTTATGGACACTGTGTTTTCTGCTTTTTGCCAACAGTCCCATTCTGCATAACAAGATTTATGCTGTTAAAAAGCTCCAAAATGCACTCAGCAGCTCTTCTGTGCCTGTTCTTTCAGCTCTCCTGGTATCAAGCACAACCATTTGTTTCCTTGAATTTTAACCCAATTGTAGAAATGCACCTCAGGGTCCAGCAAGAATACGATTATTTTTGTCCTATTTACAATGTCTCCAGTCACTTTTAGGTTGCAAAACTGCAAACAAGGAAAACACAGTTGTTTAACACTGTTAAAACCATGGTTTGTTTTTTTTTTTACAGTTTTGAACAGAAAACCAGAGCCTAGCATGAAATAATATCTTAATGTTATGTTCAGTTTTCAACCTGGGCTCAGGAAGATGTAGGAGGGGCAGATGTGCTAACAAAACATTTGCTTTGTTCCTTCTCAACTTGCATTCTACAGGATAATTATATCCTGGGAGTGTAACCCCATCCCTGGAAATGTAACCCCATCCCTGGCAGTGTCCAAGGCCAGGCTGGACAGGGCTTGGAGCACCCTGGGCTAGTGGAAGGTGTCCCTGCCCATGGCAGGGGTGACACTGGATGGGCTTTAAGGTTCCTTCCAACCCAAACCATTCTTGGATTCTGTGATTCCATGAAAATCTTTATGCATTTAAAACTGTTTCACTTGCAGTTTTGTCTCTATTCTTATTCTAGAAGAACTTTGAGGTCAGCAGGAAATACATTTATGTTTTCTCAAGTCGATCAAGTTCAAGTAAAGGTGTTGCTAGTTTGAAAAAATACATAGGCATAAAAATATATTTGTTTATAGCCCCCTCTTTATAAAGTTCTAAGAAATTCTAGTATTTGCATAGGATTGTTCTATTTCATTTATCTAAATAGCAATGCAACAGAAGGACTGAATAGATAATTGGGGGAAAATAATGAAGACAAAAATGGAGAGAAAGAGATTATAGTGATCAATAGATTGTTGTTCTTTTTCTTTCATCCTTCCCAAAGTTATGCAGCCGTGCTAAATGATTTAGCCCTGCATTAATGGGAAACAATACAGAAATATGTCAGCCACGTGCCTTGTTTTCCTAATAACAAAACCCAACAATTGCTGGAACAAAACACTCCTCTGTCAGCGAAGAACAATAGAGCAAAAGCAACAAATCAAAGTCTTTTCTCAGCTTTATCCTCCAGAGGAAAGAGAAGGCAGAGCTTTGCTGTGATCCAGTGGCACTTCTGTAGTTCCACTCCTGCTTTTGATGTTCCCTGAGGTCGCTGCAGCCTCTCCCCATCTTTTAAAGGGAAGCCAAACACTTACGTCCCTCATAACTATTTTGATCATTATCCATGCAATTGAAGCATCAGGAGAAAAGATCAGATGATTTCTTGTGGTCCTGAAAAAGGAGAGGGAAAGCTCCCCCACGAATGAGATTGCTGATGCCACTGCAGTATTGATTGCTGCACATTGCCCAGCTCGGGGCACGCTGCTGGACTCCTCAGCACGGGCAGCTCGCTGGGAAAGATTAAAATGTGCCTGGGAGGCTCTTAAGGGTTGGGAAATTCAAAGCAGGATCTGTACTGTTTGAAGCAGAGGGGAAGAGGGTGAGGGAGAATTGTCACCTGCCAAGCTCAGCTGCTCCAGCTGAACAGACAGAGCCTCAGTCTGGCACATCCACACAGGGAAACATTAGGCTCAGGCACTGCTCCCCCTTTTGCCCTGCACCAAAACTTAAAATAAGCTTTTATTTTCCTGAAGAAGAATCTACAGGCAGATGTAAACTCTGCATTTCAGGCACAACAGGTACTGCAATGTCATTAATATTAAAGGAATATATGATTTTTTTATTTCTTTTCTCTGGTTTCAGACAGAAACTATTTCTTTAATATTCAGGATATTAATCCAGGTATAGTTGTTTTTCACAAATAATTTAATAATCATTCATAACAATGATGGCATAACTGCTACAATAACTGTTTTCTTTGCTGCCTCAGATTACCATTATTATTTGAAGTTTTAAAGCTTTCCTTGATTAAATAACATCCTTTAACAGATCCCAGTTTTCTCAAGCTTTATAAGAAGTGTCAAACCCTGTGATATCATTGACACCACCATGTCTTTCCTCGCAATTTCCTTTGCATTTGAAAGCAGATATTACTGCAGAGATGTTTTTAGGGGCTCATTTCACAGTTGTCCATGAAAACCATGAAGTAAATTGTGTTTCAGCAGTGACATTTAATAAAAGCCTGTGGTTTGACTTCCCTGAGTGCAACAAGCACGAGCAGTGCTGTGTTTTCTGTGGCCAGAGCAGGGGAGGTGGTTTGGCAGGTGAGGAAAACAAGAGACCATGCCTGCACATCCTCGGTGCACAGCACAGCTCACAAACAGAAGAAATGGAGTAATTAATCCTAAAATGAGCACAGAGCAAGGCTGAAAGGTTAGCTGAGCTGATGGGCATGTTTTGCAGCATAACAATTTGGGAAATGATGTTGAACTTGTGCAGGGTACACAGTGCTGGAAATGCCACCCATGTGCTGCGGCTCTGGGCGTTGGAGTTACACGGATGAGGATCAGCCACGCATGGAAAGGAGCAGCAAAGATCATTTTGTAAGGGTGGGGAGAAGCTGAAAGTTTAAGTTGTCCCTGTTGTAGAGGTCTTAATCATTCATGCTGCTGCTAATAGTAAATTAAGTCTTTAAATGTCAGACCATTGTTGTGCATCTTTTCTGCATCAGAACCAATGAAAAGCTCTCGTTATTGGCATCCAACCCCTAGGAAAGGAGACTCCAAAAAGTTTTCCCTGTTGCTGGTATGGAAAAGATGGAAAGCTCTGCCCTTGCCAGCCTCATTCCTCTGGGATGAATGCTGCATTCCAGCTTACTTGGACATAATATAAATTAATATATAATTGATATAATATAAATTAATATATAATTCATATTTTGGTCAGAACCAGTATCCAAAACTGATTTGACCACAAAGTTTAAACCACTAGCACTGGAGATGGAATTTTTCCAGGTTAGAAATCAAGTGCATTAACAAGACAAAAGAGGAAAAAGCTGAAAATAAATATTCTTAATGTTTTCACCCATGACAGTATCATACAATGGCTTTAAGCTGAAGGAGGGGAGATGTAGAGGGGATAATGGGAAGGAATTGTTCCCTGGGAGGGTGGGCAGGCCCTGGCACAGGGTGCCCAGAGCAGCTGTGGCTGCCCCTGGATCCCTGGCAGTGTCCAAGGCCAGGTTGGATGGGGCTTGCAGCAACCTGGGACAGTGGAAGGTGTCCCTGCCCATGGCTGGGGTGGCACTGGATGAGCTTTAAGGTCCCTTCCAACCCAAACCATTCCAGGATTCCGTGACTTTATCAACAACAATTTCCCTGGCAACAAAAAACCCCAGAGAATCAGCAGTTCTTATAATGACTACAACTGTCACTTAAAAATACTTACCCTATAAAATATTTACACCTTAAAATGAGATGTGAGACTAAACACAAAAACCAGACAGAAGGAAACATTAATTTTAAATATGTGCTGTATATAATTGTAGATTAAAATATTACAGCAAGTCATTTTCTCTTGATGGGAGACACAGTTCTCCACGCTGCCTCGTGAGGAAATATGACAGTTTTGACAGGCCACATTTTGCAAACACAGGTAGCAATTTTGATAAAAATACACAGAATTCTAGTTTTATTCTTGTCAAATAATGATATTTCATTTAAAAATTACAGCTGTGTTGGTATAATTCCGTTCCTGTTAAACAAGTAAAATCAATCCAAGAATTAAATATTTAGATTTTATTAAAATAGATGCCATTTCTATACAATGTATTTTAGCTGCTTAAAACACATATTTATTTAGAGATTTTGTAGGTTTCCCTAGGTTTTTTTTGGACAGAAGCTATTGATCTATCAGCATTGCACCACTTATATCCTGAACTCAATATGTTCAAATATCAGAGTGTCAAGGCTGAAGCCAAAGATTTCATAACTGAAACACTTAATGCTGTCACAGTCCAGCTTTTGAAGGACATCATTACAAGCTCTCCTTAGACCAAGCAAAATAATAAAACATTAGTGAGATTAGCTCATCCCTGTTGTCTGATCCACATATTTTTTCCATGAATTGTTAAACACTAATATTTTACTCATTCTTTGGGCCAGCAACAATTCTTTAGTGCGACACAGAGTTTATTTTGGGCCTCGATGCAGCTCAAACAAAAACCTTGCAGAATGATAATGCCACTTAATTGTATTCATCACCTGAATGAGTCAGTGTTTAATAAACCTAATCAGCTCCCCCTTCCTTCCTGCAATCAGGTGTGGCAGCCTGGTTTTCCTGAGAGCTGGATCCCAATTAATTGGGGTAAAGAGACATTCTTTGGTTCAAACCATGACAGAGCCATGGAGCTCTATCACTAAAATATCTATATCTATCTAGATGTTTATCTATCAGCTACAACATCCTTAATTGAATTTCATAAAACCTTGCTGCATATAACTTCATCCTTCTGGGGAGCAGCAAATGTCACATTAACACCCCACAGTGAGGAGGGGTAAAAGGGAGTTTCTCCCAGTTAACCATGTGAGAATGATGGATTTTTTTCTGAGGTGAAGAATGCTTTAGAAAGGGCTAAAGCTGAAATGAGTTTAAACTGTAAATTAGTAAAATCATTACTCTGCCTTCTCACAACAAATTTATATTAATGTTGTAGCACTGTGACTCATCTGACCACGTTTCAGGAGCAGCAGCCATGTCCAGAGGGGATTTTTGTTAGTTTGTATATTTGTTTTGTTGGGTTTTAGGATAGACATAGGCTTACAAGCTGTTCAGGGTCTGTATTCCATGTTTAGAAGGTATAATCTGCTTTGTACCTATTAACTCTCTTTCCTTGGGATATCAAATTTCCTCTCTGGGACAGAAAAATAAACATGCATTCATGGTACAGACGAGATGCAGATGTCCCTATATGTACCAGGCAAGCATCCTGATTTTATAATTTCTATATCCTTTGAAAAAATAGGTTTATGTGCCCGTGGTGATACCAATTCCTGGCTTTTAATGGAAGATTTAGGGACTGACAAGCACTGCACATGTGGCAGCCCTTCTCTGAAATGAAGATGTTCTTCTCACAATTCCCATGAGAACGTGATGCATAATAACAGCAACAGCAATAACTGAGCTACCTTCCAATAACAGTGCCATTAAAAAGGCTAATACTTGATAAGAAAAAGGAAATTAAGGCAAATTAATAGCAGTGTTATCAACAGACTGAATCCTGACCTATTGTTGTGCAGACACCTGACTTTTACACAGCTATTTACAAGTTTTATTTCCAAGCTGGCTTGTCTTGGACATCATCTTTATTTTGTAAGCAGCAGGGAAACGTTTCGAAGAAATGCTGTTCTACTTATGAGCACTTAATAATATAGCCTCAATATTTAATATTATTTACAGAAAATCACTCTCTCTGCCAAATTCAGCCAGGCATGGTTTTATGGATGGTTTCAGAGCACTAACTAGAAAAAAAGAAGGTAAATTGTAATTATGTCTTGCCATATGGCCTGTGTATAAGGAGGAAGAGGTTTCTCACTGTATATTTTTAATTCACAATGAGCCACCCTTTGTAATAACAGCAGCAACAACATCTTGAAGAAAATGTGTGACCCTAAAATTCAGGTGGGTCACTGCTGCCTGGGACAGCCATTAATAATTACCTTGATCAGACAGTGGTGATTAATGGACTTGAGGTGTTCCAACAGGACAAACTGAAAACATTTGAGGCTTGGCTGAACCTCAGAGGGAGAGGAGGGGTTGCTCTGAAACTCAATTATACAAGGTTAAAGTTCCAGTGAAGAATATTCCTGTGAAACTTGGGACAGGCTTCCACCTCCACAGCACCCAGAGTGGCTTTTGTGTGTTAACCTCTTCTATTTCTGGAAGAGAAAGATTCCCTGGGTGCTCTGGCAGCAATCTGGGCAGTGTCCTGTGCAGCTCAGCAGCCAAAGTGATTGCTTCCCAGCAGGATAGGGAGGGCAGAGAAGGAATGTCCCTGCCACTGACCCTTGCACAACATGAGCTGTCCAGAGGAGGGAAAATAGAGAGAAGAAATAAAAGTAAGTCGTGTTTTTATTTCTGTCCACAGCCCAGCATAACCAAAGGTAAATTTGGGGTGACTCAGTGAGCTTTGGGGACATGGTGTAAACTGCAAGCACCTCTGCCATGCAGGGATGAGCCAGAGGTTTCCAACATGATTGTTATGGTGGTAGAAACCCTTGTTCCATGTTATTTCCCCTTGGCATCTACTTGAGGTCAGCCTGATACTCCCCAGCTGGAAGATAATCCCCTCCCACCTTCTCCCCATGAAGAACAAAGGCATCTGGAGTCACTCCCCCAGTGTTAAATACCCACATTCAATCGATTCCACAAAAAGGAACAAGTTTTACCCTTCTGAGGGTTGATAGCTTCCTTCCAGGAGAATTTTCTCCTCTTCCAAGCAGAAAAGAGAAGAGATTGCTCTTCTGTGTCCTTGGAAGTCTTCCCCTGGAGCTTTTTCCTTCAGCTCCCCTCTTGCTGGGGGATGTGCTGAAGCTCCCCTGTGCTGCACAAGGACACTTCTGGCCAGGTTTTCCCCCAAAATCTCATTTTTTTATGGGATTGAAACCAAACAGAGAGCCCAGCTCTCCTTTCCCTTGGCAGCTCACTGCCAGGTGCCTCAGCAGAGTTCATTCCAGGCCCAGGATGGTATAAGCTCAGCACCCTGATTGCAGATTTTATTCATATATTGTGAGCTGTACTCCTTCCAAGGAAATGTCTGGAATATAAGAAATGCCTGCAATTGGGGCTGCAGTACAAGAGCAAAGTAATTATCTCAATTTCCTGTTACAGATTTCTGTTAAAACCTGCCTGGCTGAAAAAGAGAAACATTTAAATGAACAATTTTCTGTTTGTGCAATCTGTGTACACAAAGATCAAGGTTGTTTTTTTCTTATATTAGTAAAGTTTCTTTTCCTTGCACACCTACAGTCTTTTATTTTATTTTCCCAACCAAATATTTGATTTCTTCTGCTTGAGTTTCTTGAGTTGCCTCTGTGAGTGACCCTCATGAGGTTCATCAAGTGCTAGAATCTTTAACAATAAAAATCAATGGGTGTTTCTTTTTTATAAAACGTTTTTTGCATACAATTCCAGCCAAATTTAAGGAAATATTCCAGCAACACCATTTTTCAAAGAATTCAGTCTGACTCTTATTTTCAGTGTTCAGAAAGGCATCTCCCCATGTAACGTTGCCTTGACATTTGCAGTCTAAGGAATGTTAGACTAAAGAAAATATAAATCAATAACAATATTACTCAATAAAATGAGTGATATTTTGGCGAAGAAAATGATAAAGTTCAAATTGATTTGTTTTTAAAAGTGTATTGAGTTAAAAGCTTTCCTCACCCCATTGTAAACCTGATGCTCATGACAACAAAAACTGGGGCAGTGTTTAGTGGGTCAGTCACATGTTAATATTAGGACACAGAATTTTGTCCTTTTTTTTCTGTGGAAAACTGAAAATTTTTGTGTGTCTTCCACAGAGAGCTCATTTTCTCCTCCTTTTGCTGGAAGTTTTCTGACAAGATCCAGCACAGCCTGAAAATGTTGCTTTATTTTTTGCTTTTTTGCATTGAGCTCGGCACATCTTGGAATTCCAGTGCCAATTATGCAGGTTTTTATGGGCTCTTGGAAGGAGAAAAGTGACAAAATTAGTAAGTGTGAGGTTGGTACAATAGTGAGAAGACAAATAACAACCCAGTGCAAATATAAGTCAGAGCTCTAAGACTGTGGTGCTGCTGGAGGATAATTTTTATGACACAATCAAGTTAAAGGCATCAGAAAAGAGCTTCATTCCTCATATGAAAGGTTTAGATGCCCAACAAAAATTGGGCAAGATATATCCTAAGTAATAACATCTCGGTAAAATAAGCAGTTTTGAGGTAAAAGCAAAACAAAAAGAACAAAAAAAGTAGTGGGGGGAAAAGAAAGAAATATCTTTGGTATGAGCAGGGTTAAGATTTCTCCCTGTTTCCTTATTGATTTTCAGACTTCTTTTATAAGAACATGAAACATGAGGTTGCAGAAAAATCCATCCCAAGAAAGACAAATGCCAAGTTTTTGTTGGGTGTGACACAGGCTGGAATGTTAACTTTTGCCCTGGTCACCAATCAGCAGATCATGAGATTTCTGGTTGGAGTCTATCTTTTCTTTATTCCTTTATTTTTGTATGGGAATGTGTTTGCTTTTCAGTGTCTAGCATTTACCTAATGCATTGTGTGTCTCACAACAAAATAAATTGCCTGGTTTGCCTAGCATTGAGGGTTTCATAACATTCTGTAGCAGAGGATCCTCAGGAACACAGAGGTCACCTGGAAATACTCCCCTGGCTGTGGTTAGTTACAAATATATGGGCTGAGGTGGAGGAAAATCCTCCTTTTTTTGATCCCAAGACTCACTCCTTATGTCAAAGACCAAAATTGATGTTGATTGTCAAGATTAAGTAAGGAGGACTTCCACTGCCAAGTCTCAGGGTTAATCTTTCCTGGAGGTGTGAATCGCTTATGGGATCAGTGGGAAATCATAAATATCAGTGGGATATCATAAAAAATCAGTGGGAAATCGTAAATATCATTATTATTATGGTTTGGGGAGGACTTGAGACTGTTCCCTACACACCTCAAGCAGAATATGGAATATGTAAGCAGAACTGGGAAGATTGCTGTGAATTTATTTTATGCAAATGGTTGTGAGCAGAAAGGATTTGAATTTACTCCAAACTGGAAAATATAAAACTTTTCCTATGAGTCTTGGGGATGTTCTGTGCAGGGCTAAGATCTGGACTCCACAATCCTTGTGGGTCCCTCCCAACTCAGCAGATTCTGTGATTTCTGTATTGTTATTCCCTCAGAGATTTTTCTTCCTCCATCACTGGGAACAAGTAGGACAATAAACAGATGAAGTGAAATATCTGTGTGGTTCCTCAGGAGCCTGGCTGAAATGATGAAATTATCCAGTGTGTAACTAAATGTGAATTTTCCCATAAAACATTGGAGTTTCCTGAGTTTATTGTCAGCAGAGTGACAGCCCCATCTATTATTTAGACCTCCACAGGCACACTGAGTGCACAAAAGCCTCACATCCCTCACTGCTGGCTCATTCTAGGTTAACTAAATTCATACTAATGATTTTTAGTAAGAACAAAGAAGTTGGTGAACAGTAGGAGCGAGAAGTTTATTCAGAGAAGCCCATGGAGAAGTGGAGGGGTGAGCAACTTTGATAGAAACTAGAGATTGAGTCTGCTTCAGCACTGGGCTGCTCAAATTCTGTCACCAAGGTGACACCAAGCCCTGTGCTGGTGAAAAGGGAGGGAAAAAGTCCCTTTTGTCATATTCTGTAGATAAACTTCAGGTAATGATGTGTGTACTTCATGCAAGAATACAGAGAAATTCAATATTTCTGCAATGAATTTGGTGCCAAATTTGGTGTTTGAAGGAACTTTCCCAGAGATGCTTTGAAGAATAAAGATTTTGATTTGTGATGGAATTGATAAAACAGCTACTTGTTTCCATTTCTGCTTCCAAAATGATCAAATTAACAAGTTGCAAGTAACCAGTTGTTTTGAATTTGTGTCATCAGTGCAAATATTGGCAGGAGTAACCTCTGTATTTGTTCTAAATCCAGTCTTTTACCAAAAGCAGTAAACTCACAGGACCTGCTGACCATATATCACATTTATATAGGTTTAAAGCATTGAATCATGGAATATCCTGAGTGGAAAGGGATCCATCAGGATCACGTCTGAGCCCTGGCCCTGCCCAGACACCCCAACAATCTCACCCTGTGCATCCCTGGGAGCATTGTCCAAGGAATCTGTGGAGATTTTTAGCTCCTTGCTTTTACCAGGCCTTGACATTTCCTGCTGAAAAATTCAGGTAAGACATAATCAAAAGCTGTTTAGTGGAAAATAACCCATCAAAACAAAAAAGGCTTTAAATATTAAGTAGTTTTTACTTGAAGTTCTGGAAGTGAATTCCCTACAGGATGAGGAACTTGTGTCCTTCAGCTGTCTTTTTAACTCCTTCATTCACCTTCTCCTACAGCCTTTTTCTACACTCTGCTTTTTAGTATATGCCATTGTTTGTTTATTTGCATGAATTCATGCTCTATGATAAGTGATTCCTGTTCATTTGGCTCTTTTTTGAGCTATATTTGGTTCTAGTAGAACTTCTCTTTCTGCTGGAAAAATCACAAGAACATAAAAATCAGATAGCCTGAAGCCTCCACAGATTTCTCATGTTTAATTTTTCCAAGTTGCTATAGTAACTTACAGTAACAAAAAAAAATCATGTTGTTTAAAAAACATACCCTAGGTAAGATAAGAAAACTTGATAGAAAACCAAATTAAATTCCACTCCAAGAGTGGCGATTGAGACACATTAAAATAAAATGGATACCACCATATTTCAGATCTATGTAAAAGAGAGCATTTGAAAATCTACAGATGGCAATCAGTCTTTAATCTGCAGCGATACAAATAAGCAGCATGAAATCAGTTTTAAATTTTCTTTGTCTGTCCCAAGGGGTTAGCTGGGGATGTTTATCTTCCTGCTCATTTCCAACTTCTTCATATGAACTCGTGGAGTTCTAGAGGAATTCAGCTGTGAAAGTGGAAAGGGATTTAAGAAAACCAAATCCCACTCAAATCCATCCCCAAGAGCAGCTGTGGCTGCCCCTGGATCCCTGGAAGGGTCCAAGGCCAGGCTGGACAGGGCTTGGAGCAGCCTGGGACAGTGGAAGGTGTCCCTGCCCATGGCAGGGGTGGCACTGGATGGGATTTAAGGTCCCTTCCAACCCAAACCATTCTGGGATTCCATAAAAATCAACACAAAACCTCTTAACAACTGGGACCTCCCAAAATTCAGGAGAATTTCACAGTGAACAAGTGTGCCTTGATCTGTGTCCACATTATCTATGTCCTTAAAAGCAACATGTTCCCAGCTCTTGGAAGGCTGATAATAATCCGCTTAAAGCAGAGGAATTAGCATCTCTTTATTAATACAAAACCACAAAAATTCCCATTGCACTTCCACCTCCCTGTCATATAATCCCTTGCAATAAATGATATGCAAAGAATATTCCATTTCTCTGAAGATGAAGTTCAGTTGACTTAGTCAAAATCCACAATCTACAAAGAAAAAGCACATCAAATATTCTCTGCATCCATTAATAGCTGATTAAACAGTGACACTGAAATACTGAATCAAATTGTTTCCCCTATAAAAACTTTGAAGAGGCTCCTTGAAGAGTCTGTTCCTGTATGGAAATCTGAAACATTCTCAGAGATAAAATGAAGGGAGAAAGGAAGGCTCAGACATGCCCTGTAGGTGACCTTTTGGTGGACTAAAAACTGCATGTTGTCATTTTATAGGCCCCTGTCACCAAGTTTCTCAGCCCATCTTCAAACATTATGGTCATCTTTAGTTTACTTCTTTCAATAAGAAAATAGTAAAAAAATGTTATTGCTCATTTTATGGTCTTAATCATATTTGAGCTGAACTGACTTCCTATGGTGAGGCTTGTAAAGATGAAGGAATAACCTGGGGTCAGTTTTGAGGCCCTCAGGACTGACAGACCTTGAGGGGCTGGAGTGTGTCCAGGGCAGGGAACAGAGCTGGGAAGGGGCTGGAGCACCAGGAGAGGCTGAGGAGCTGGGAAAGGAGCTCAGCCTGGAGAAAAGGGGGCTCAGGGGGGACCTTGTGGCTCTGCACAACTCCTGACAGGAGGGGGCAGCCGGGGGGGGTCAGGCTCTGCTCCCAGGGAACAGGGACAGGAGGAGAGGGAACAGCCTCAGGCTGGGCCAGGGGAGGCTCAGGTTGGATATTAGGAAGGATTTCCTCACTGCAAGAGTGGTCAGACATTGGCAGGAGCTGCCCAGGAAGGTGTTGGAGTCCTCATCCCCAGAGGGATTTACAGCCATGTCAGTGTGGCACTCGGGGACATGGGTCAGTGCTGGCCTTGGCAGTGCCAGGGGTGGTTGGACTCGATGATCCTGGAGGGCTTTTCCAACTGGAACAGTTCTAGGATTCTATTCTGGAGCAGCGAGGAAATATTAACTTGGAAAAAGACCAAGAGGGATATTTTGAGGGAGGTAAGGGAGATGTGCTGGCATGGCTGGGGGAAAGGATCCTGTGCTGGTTAAGATGAAAGCTGAAGAAAGCAGACATTTTCTGAGAAGAAATTAAACTTGGAGATGAGGGAGAATAGTTGTGCATTAAACTCACTAATCAGAGACCAGCCAGGAGAAATTAGCATGATACAGAAAATCAGATTCTAACATTAAATTAATGTTGATTAAAAAGTGAGAAACTGATTGCAATGGAAATAGAAGCTCCTTCTTCATCCATTGGGCATAAGCACCACAAAAATTAATTATTAAAAGAAGTTCAGCTACTGAAGTATTTAATATTCCATAAATGAGCTTCTGGCTTGGAGTGAAAGAGTGGTTTCCTTTATCAGTTCATGGCATGCTTTGCTTGTGGAATCACTAAGAACAATATTGATGGCACTGAGGAATGTGCAACTGGGCTTTTCTTCACAATGCTGAGCCTATTTAGTGCTGACAAACTGGAACACAGAGCTCCAGGATAAATGCAAACTATCAAACACTGGATCTTTACTCCTGGTAGGGGAAATGTGGACAGTCTATTTCAATGGTGCAGCTACTACACTACAGCTAATTTATTAATCATAATTGAGGTGCAATATCCTGCATTATTTAAGGGTTTCCTACATTTCCACTTGCACAGTTATTTCAGGGAGATTCATAACTGCTGGCATGTGGAGCAGTCATTATTCTAATTAGGAGGGAAAATACCGATGGCTCAGTTCATCCTCCAACAAATCAATATTTAATTAACAATATGTCACCACCCAAATGTCTGGAATTAAATTTTGTGTGGGTAAGAAGACAGTAGTGGTCTTTACCACTCTATACATGAAAATACTTGGAACACATAAGTGAAAATGTACAAAAAGGCTGTCACAAAGCATTCAGGCAGCCATGGTCTCTTTCAGCCTAGCCTCAGTATAATAATATACTTGAATTTTTTTAAAAAATCTAGATTTCTCCCTTAATTTAGATCCTTCCAAGCCGTATGAACAACCAAAAGTCCTCTAAAATATCAGGGTGCAAAGAGCTCTGGCTGTGAGAGTCAGGCACATTCAGTGCCTGGGCTCTGTGAAACTTGGAGGAGAGTTAAAGTTCCTTTCCATCACTCTTCTCCTATTTGGGTCTTTCCAACAGCTGGTACCTAAGTGTAACCTGGAATATTCATTTCAGAGCATAGCAGTGTTCCTAAGGCAACTCTGGAAAATCTTCTGCAAATGCTTCATCTCCACTGAAATTATTTGCCAGAGTTTTACTGCACAGGGTAAAAAATTCAAGTGGGGCAATCTCTGGCTCTTGAATAATCCTGAATAACCTTGAATAACCCAACAATATTCCTCTGGTTTTGTTCAATTCCATCTTCATGGTAATGAAGGATAATGTTTAGGAATATTTCTTTTTTAGGAATGTGATTCTGTAATGTCTGACATTCTGTAATGTCTGGCAAAAGGATATGGGAGATGAGAGAGAAGACAGGATTGAAAAAGGCACACAAATGGTCACAACAATATTCTCAACATAGAAAATACCTTAATAGTTTTACATTAAGAATATCTAGAACATTATTAAATATTAGAAATACTAATTTTTCAGATGCTCACTTCCCTGGGGACAAACTACAAACAGTATTTTCTTGAGCATAATTTCAGGGTAAATTAATTTTGTAATTAAAGGTAAATTATTCTTTTTTTTTTCCAAAGCTAATAGCTGCCCTTACATTAATTTAGAGAGCACAGATTTTGTTATTCATTTATGGTTTCTTGTATTTAGTTATCTTAAAAGAGAAGAGAATCTTGCTCCTATGGGTACATTCACAATCTTTCCTGGTCTTGATTGAATTGTCACAGCTTGGTTTTAACCCTTTTGAAATATTGAACTTGTAAGCCCTGGAGACTTTTAACTTTCCAGGTGGTACCAAGTTAAGCCTCCTCTGCTTTTACCTGGAACATGACCACCAGGCAGGATATAATCGCTGTAATTCCTTCAAAGGCAGGGAAGGAGATCAAACATTGCCCTTTCCTGCAATAACTCAGCAAATCCCAGGTGTGAAGGCTGCAGCTTCCCAAGGCCATGTGTGCACCAGGCTCAAACCAGGGCCAAGGCAGAGCTCTGGAGCAGGGACTGCCCTTGGAAAAACAGGGAAGGGGCAACTCCATTACCACGGAGCTTTTCCATCCTTACTACGAGGAAATTAGATTTACTCTTTAGGAATATGTATTAATATCTGTAGGAAAATATTATGCTGGTTGTTGTCCTGAGAAATAAAACCATTTAGGGCTTATTACTGCATAGGACTGCTCTGCCTATGGGTCCAGTCCTGAAGTCCAAATCAGTTCTTCAGCAGAGCTCTGAAACTGTAGGATTTTCCAATCTGAACTGAGGTGGGAAAAGACCTCCAAGATCCCCAAGTCCAACCTTGAATGAGCACAACCACACCCACTAAAACATGCCCATGATATAATAATCTCTTTGTAGGATGGGCATAGAGAAACATATTCCACGGATACATTTTCAAGACTGTTCTACCCAGCTTTGCAAATTGGTTTCTTTGAAATTTTTAAGTCATTTAAATCAGTTGACATGATTTTCTCAGCTTCCTTCCCTTGTGTCTCTGTAAGTCATGCTCAGATTGAGGTGTCCTGTGCAAATAAAACCCCATGGCCCTGTGGAAACCATGCCCATGTCCACCACACATCTGTCTGTTTTCAGAGAATTTCTACATTTTGATGCATTTCCAACTCTTCTTCTGACCCTAGAATACAGAAACTGGAAAAATATCCATTGCTCTGGTACCAGGTAACCTTCAGCTTGGCTGTCCCAGAATGTGGATGTGAACTTGTCATGCAATGAGTTATTTGGTGCCTTTCTGCTTGAGTGCTTCTGTTCCTGGTTCTTTTTCCTTCAACTTCTAGCATGGGGTTCAGGAGTGGAGTCAGAAAGTCTGGAAAAAACAACACAGGAATCAGAGAAACAGGACCACATTTCAATCCATCATCATATGTATGGCAGAAATAGCCTGTAAGAGATTATTCTATCCTTTTATTCTCAACACACTGTTTGCAAAAGAGAGAAGAGACTCCTAATTTCATTTGGGACACAAACCAGGATCAGAATCAGCTTCCAAACATGCTAATTGTTATCCCATAGACTGACTGGAAACACCATCTGATCACAGTTCCATTTTGCTCTATAAATCAATATACATAAAAGTCACTTATTTATCTTTTTGCCTTGGAAACAAAAGAGTGAAGCAACAAAATCTGATCTTTCATCCTGTGGGAAAGAACAAGGAGTAGAAAAATAAGCTCTAGAACCTGATCAGCTTGTCTTTCAGGAGAGAAAAATATCATCAAAATCAGAACTTGCTCTCTATATTCCTGACTTGAAAAATCATGTGGCAGTTCTCCTCTCTCTTGTCAAGGTGGAAGTTGCTACCACACCTTGCTGAATGAAACTCAAGCTATAAAGTAAAACATGCACAGCAATTTAAGGATTTTAAAAATACTGTGCATTAATTAGACAAAGATATGCTTTGTATTCCTACAGTTCTCCCACGTTCTCCACATGACACCCCAAATTGCCACTCACCTCATTTAACTCGTTAGGGATATAAGATACCTGGACTATGGCATAGTCTCACACCACAAAAATAAAGATCCTTTTTCAGATTTGCCTCCCTAAACCCAAATGGAACAAACCAAACACTGTCTGCAAATAATTTACAGTTCTTTAGGCAAGATATTCCTTAATGTCATTGGAAACTGCACAAAGTGAGGAAACGTTTAAGTGGGAATCCTGATAGTGATGCCTTAAATGGCTCCC
>VZTN01011449.1:0-53498 GCA_013400515.1 Erpornis zantholeuca
ATCAAAGCCTCGTTTATAACACTCTGACCAGCAATGACATTCATGTTTGAGAAGGGTCTATTTCATTTGTAGCTATTTTATAGAGAAAGATGATCAAATTAAATGAACTACGTAGTCCTTCCAGGTACAAGTGGGTTAGTGATTTGAACAAATATATGAAAGTCATTTAACCACTTATATTCTGTATCGTCATCATTACTCTCTCCTATTTAAAATGAACAATGGTGTTGGTTATCTTCATTAACCAAACTCTTTTGAATTAATATGAATGTTATAAGCTATTTTATCTGTGCCAGACTGGGATCTGCACCAAAACTGCAGTGGCATTAATATTTCCTGATAAAAGTGTTGCAAATGAAAATCTCTGCTAGCTGATACCTCACTCTTATATGCTCCCAGTTCTATGTCTTATAAGAAGATGTTATAGCCCAGTCTAGGAGCAAGAAGCAATTTATAGTATAGATATTAGCTAAGACCAAAGACAAAACTAGCTGTTAATGTGTACAAAATATATAACCCACATTTAGGAAAAGACAAGGTCTTTAGGAAGTGAAGGACATAACATCAGCGTTCACACGTAGTTAATAATTTTGGAAGAACTTGTAATTATGAAAGAAGAAAAAATCAGAGCAACAGGGAGATATTAGAGAGAGACCTGGGGGCCTCTTGATTGCATATTTTCAAACAGAAACTGCATACTGTAATGAAACTGCAACTATACTGCCAGATTTGTCACTGTTATTCCATCTCCTCGCTGATCATCAAACATCAGTAAGAACAGAACAGTAGCTGGGGGAATTTCATACCCTCAATTTTCTTCTTTCTGCTGAATGACTGCGTGACACACTGTTCCCAGCTACTAAATTATTTAGTATATCATCTGCAAACACCTGGAAAAATATTTCTTGCTTCATTTCAATCATTTGCATTTTATCCCCTAATTTACTAACAGAGGAAGTAATAATAGCTGTCATTCCAAATGACTTCAGATTGTTTGAAATTACTGTAATAACATCAAAGATAATTTTAAATAATCCTTTCTCTCCATCTTGTTCACTACGAGATGTAACAAAAAACTGTGAAACTAGAAGCATGTTTAGAGGTTGCACTTCCTAAATAGTTAATTAAATTTGGTTGTGGTTAATGGAGGAAAACTCAGAGGAACCATAATGGTCAATATAGCTGTGGTATGTCTTTGTGAACTGGAGTACATACTGCAGAAAATTATAGTAACACTCTTCTGTGTAACAGGGAAATTGTCTCTAGGGCACAGCAGTCCTTAATAGAGAATAAAAAGGTGCCAGAGAACCCCCAGTGAAATGTCAGCACTGGGCTGAGACCTTTGTGTCCAGATTCATGCAGCTTTCCTCTACAAGCTTAAAGCAGTAACTAGACAATGAACAAGAGACAGATTTCCCATGGTATGGGCTAAAGACACACGTCCCAGGTCTCAGGCTGTGTGTTCTGGAGTTAAAACACATTTTGGATGGACTAAACTGCCCAAAAGTGCAAGTTCTGAGGCAAATGAACACAGCACTGGATTTGGGGAGATGTCTTCCCTCTGTCTGTGAGTGTTTTATGCCTGGGGCTGCATCCCCACAGCTGTGCCAGCCAGTGTGGCAGCATGAGAATCCCTGAATCCGCTTTGGACACACTCAGCTGTGTTTCTGAAGGCCCAAAGGCCACTTGTGCTAGTGCAGGTGATTCTCCTGAAGCGAGACAGGGAGCACTTTGCCCAGCCCCCTGCAGTGTGGTGGGACTGGGGAGCCAGCAAGGGCCAGCCTTGGGCAAGGGGCAGAGGCACTTGTGTTTCAGCCAAAACCAGTAAGGGATGAGTTCCCACAGCATGAAATCTCTCTGAAACCTGCACCAGCCACATTTGACAACAGCTGCATGTTTTCAAAAGCATCTTTAATCAGCAAGCCTCTTCATGACTGGCTGCTCTATAGCACCACACGAATTTTGGTCACAGGTGAGCTGCTGCTTTGCATACCAGGAATGGGGAAATCTCATACTGCTCGCTGGAAAATTCAGAGGAGGAATGTCTGCAAAGGATGACAGCAGCTGGGAACTTTGTATGTTGGTTAGCAACAAACTGCATGTCTGTACACCCCTCTGTGTCACTGCCAAAACACAGCATCTCACCCCTGGCCATCTGTGCACTACAGAGAGGAGAGGGTACACAGCCAAGAGCTCATCCACACTAGCAGGGACAGAAACACTCCCTGCCAGGATGCCTTGTCCTCTTCCTCACTCACATTAGCAGCACCAAGCCGTGGCACTGGAGTTTCTTATTTGACAGCTTTCAGCTCTTTTCTGAGACTGCTAAAGGAACATCTCTGTGACAAGCACTGAGTTTCAGCCCAGACAGGAAGATAAAAAGACATCTCTGTCAAAACAGTGGCCTGGTGCATCAAACCTGCCAGCCTGATGCAACACTCCAAAATCTATATAATCTGACCCACTTATGGTAACAACCTAAATTCAGAGTTATCCATCACTGATAAAGCATAACAAACTTAGTGAGAAATAGGGAGATGAAGTGATGATGATTGAATACTTGGAAACTTGCATTTCTACTTAAAAGCAAGTATTTTTTAAAATGTTGGCTTATGTTGATATAGTAACAAACAGTGCTCCGAATTCTTCTGACTCTCAACAAACTTGTGGCTTGAAGCCACACCATTGATTTTGAAGCCTGTCTGTTCCCACCCTGCTGTAGTAACACAGATCTTGTGCAGAAGAGCATGGCACTGCTCATCTAAGCTCACAATGGAAGTTTGTACTGGGGTAGAGAAATGCAGAAAGCTCTCATCATTACACAGATTACAGCAGTTTTCAGACCAAATCAGCAACTCATCATCATCACCTCTCTTGCTTTTCCCTTATTTCCATGACATGCACTGCCAATGGTTTACCTTGAGACAGCTGTGGCACAGGTCTGATCCCATGGTGCATCAACCCCATTTAATAAAAGAGCAGAAAATTACCTTGGCAAAAAGCAAAGCCTTTAGTTGGGTTAGAGAGGGAAATTGGCTCCCCATGCAAACAGGTGAGTGCCAGGGCCAAGGAAGGAGGGAGAGAGGTCTCACTCGTTCATTTCAGTGAGCTGTGACCAGCTTGGCTGCCTCCTGGCTCTGCATCCTGAGCCTCACTGCAGGCAATCCAGGAGCAAACAGCCCATCTTGCCTCTGAGGATATCAGTGCTGACAAGGAAGATGTGAGAGGGATCAGGAAAAACTGTATTTGTAGGGAAGTAATTTGCCTGTTATCACACAACCATTTGATGACAGAGCTGTTTACCAAGAGCCCTCACACAGCAGTGTTTGAACAAAGCTATTACCCTTAGCATCAAATATATTTTAATTTTCTTGAGAATTTTTTTTTTCTGTATGCATTCATCTTTTCTCTTTAAAATAGCTTCTTCTTGATCAGCTGGAATGTAGTCAAAACATGTTGACTATATCATAAATCACACATAAAAACCTTCCAGAGGCTAAACGTGAGAAAACACATGCAATGAAAACTCCAAGTGAAACACTGAACAATAAGAACCTTTCTTTTAGTGTGAAAATCCTGCTACCATGTTTTTAAATTCACAGTGGAAAGAGTTTTCAGCAATCAAAGTGAGGGAGATTGGATCTGTGTGGAAGGCAAGTAAACCAGGCCCACAGAAATGTATGTGATATTCTTCAAAATGCAGGAAATTTGAAAGGTGTGCCAGTAACCCCCACAAAAGCTGATTTCAATGGATATTTGCAACTTTCTCACGTGAAAAAGTTCCAGAGAACACAATGCAGATGTTTTCCAATAGCTAAACTTTTAAAACTATTTAATAATCATTTTCAAACCCTAAAAAAATGAATTAAGCATATTCCTGGCCCACCTAAGAGAAAAATGTTATAAGGCTCAAGCTTTATAAATCTACAGCACTAGTGAAAAGAATTATTTTGCCCTTGGGCTACTAATGAGTGTCTGGGTTTACCAGCATTTGAAGAGCATTAGACATTTATAAGGCTAATGAGAGCATTCATGGTTACGTAAGAAGGGATAAATAAAATTAAGGCTATAAGCCTTCATCCTTCAGGGCTAAGGAAAAAAAATTCTTTGGTGGTAAACTATTCTATGAAGACCTGAGGTAAAATCTTGGCCTTGTTAAAGTTAGAATTCTTCCAAAATAGCTGTGGTTTTACCTCAACCTTGCTTAATTATGCAGCTTTCCCTGACTTCATTAGACTATTCATCATCTGCAGAGCTGCTTATTCTTTCTCACAGCACCTGAAAACAACCAGCATAGCTACAGATAAGCAGCTGGTATGATTTATGTATAAACTGTAATGACAATTTCTGTATTCCTTTCATGTCTGTTTTAGAGAACTGAAATTAAATATTAGATCTGATTAGGAACAGACAGGCTGCTATTTTGACTGGCCCTAGGACTATTAAAGGCCTTGTTATGAAGCAAGAGCATGGTACAGCACATGCCCATCTCACTGCCTCATCCTGCTCCCAGCGAGCAGCACGAGGTGTTGAGTTATTCATGGAGAAACTCTGCTCCAGTGCCAGCCTGAATTCCTTTGCATCACCATCAGAACAGGATCCCTGAACTGCCCCAGCACTGCCTGACATGTGTCATTAGTCCTGACTGGCATCTTGCAAGCTGGTTCTTACTTGCAGAACCCTACAAGTAGGCTCTCCCAACTCCCACTCTCTTTGCCATCTGTCAGCTGTTCCCCAGGGTCCAGAAAAGCACCAACACTCACTGCCTCCTCCTCTGTTTTCCACCTTCCTGGCCCTCTCTCAGACACACACATCTCCCTGCTGTTTCTCCCCCAGCAGTTCTGCCTCCAGCCAGTTGCTTTATTTCCTCTACCAATGTGGCAGGCATGCAGCAAAACAACACGGGGCTTCCTCAGGGTGGATCTCCCATAAAAGCCTCTGCTGGAGCTGGCAGTTCTGCAGGAGAGACCCAGGCAGGTCTTTGGCAAATGTAATGCAGAGTCAGATGCTGAAGCTTTCCTGCTTGTCTTGGTACTGTATCCAGCAGCCCACAAAATTCGTCATGATTATTCACTGCATTGTGACAGGATTTGGGATTACTCTGTTGATGTTTGCCAGTGTGAGCCAGGACTACATTACTGCTTTCATGCCATGATGAAGCATGATTCTAAAGGGTGTTTAAATGCTGGAAACACTCTCCCAGTGCTGCTGGTGACAGCATCCCCTCCATGTAGCCATCCACTTTTTGATGCCTCATGTATGGGGTATTGTTCCTAGTGAAGTACTAAGATGATTGAATGATAGAGCACTAAAATGATGTATTGAATTAAAGTCATTTCTTTCTCCCCTCATGAGCTCACACCCCCTCAGTTCTTTCTATAGGGGTGGAAAGAGAGAGCAATCCAATTGACAGATAAGACATTTACCACAGAGCAAGGGGTGAGACAGAAAACAAATTTCTGCACCTGCTTCATGACTGCTACATAAGAAAAGTTAGGAAACTTGTGAACATAGTGAAATACTTATAAACCCAGAATAACAGGAGTCCTGAGACTGCTCAGTCTTTTACTGACTAACTCCTTCCAGGAATCTTGCCGCACAAATTGTTAAGGGGTAATTCTCAAAAGCTATTAAAGAAATAGGTGCTCATTACGCTTGATTTTCAAAGGAATTTCAGTGTAAAATCCCTTCCAGCTCTTGAAAATCTGGGCTCAGCATAAGTGAGCCTTATTTTCAGTTCTCTGAAACTAAGCTTTTTACCCAGCTCCCTAAAGATTTTCTGTGTCTGTGGATGAGGGTTATACAGTGCTGCTTTTAGTATCCAAGCCTGACCAATAATACAGGAAAAACCCTATGACAAACAAGTTACACCAGCTCAATTTTTGCAGAAAGCTGAAGCAAAACCTTTATTTCCTTTCTGGATGTTCAGCTTGAGACCCTGACCTTTTAACAAACAAGGTACCCTTTGCATCTCCTCATGTAGTCCCATGTACGTTGAAGCTATCCTGTGAATATATTGCTGAATATTCCTCAGACATACACAGAGATTCGTTGACTGTGACTAGCTTTAAAGGAGATATCAGAGAGCTGATAGCTCCTCCCTTTGGGCTGGATAAGGTCAGGGTGAAGCAATCTGCCAGCCAGCTGAAGGGATATCACCACAGCTGGCCAAGACTGAGCCAACAGAAGAATCACACCAGCTTTATGGACGAAATATAAGTCCTTGAGTGAAGAAGATAACTGCTCTAACTCACAAATCAGTTCACACTCCTCTCATTTCCAGTAGTGTGAAGAAGTGTCTGTTCCTTCAACTATATTGTACAGGTACTAGGAAAAGATAAACAACAAAAAAACCCCAATGAATCAGCAAAAGAAACTTTCCCAAAGTGAGGCAGCATTGGCGCTCTAGGGAGCAAGCCTTACAGCTTCTGAAACTCTTGTAGGCAGAGAAGTTAAAAGACCTTTATCACTATTCCCCATGCCTTAGGATGCACATGAGGTTACACAGTTAAACCAGCATTCAGTTTTGAATCTCCAGTTGTTCAGACTCAGAGAGGTTAGATTTTTGCCCATTTATGTCAGAACACAAGGCTCTCAGTCAAAGCTCATCTGCACTGTCACACAGGTTTAAAGGAATGGATATCAAACATTAAAATGCAATCTTGCTGTAACAGCTGGGTGTCGAGCTCCCACGAGGGTGTGGTGAATCACAGCCCTACTCCTTCTCCACGGATGGCCTTAATTTATCTGCAAGTCTCTCAGTTGTTTAAAAGGACCACCCTTGGATGGAATTACAAAGGCTTCTCTTTCACCTCAGGCAGGGAAGTATTTCAGTTCTCCAACTTGTTCTGTACACAGTGCACAAATTTCTAAAGGTATGGCAGTGACCTAGCACTGGCCTGTGCCTTCTCTTCAAATTAGTTTTGACAAAAGAAAAGAAAATATTAACAACTGCACATATAATTCTACTGTCTTGTTGTCAGAAAGTATAGTGTCTTCTTTGACAACTCTGAAGCTCCTGTACTTTTATCTCCACTCACTTCATCTTCCTGTGTCATCTGGGGCAAGGAAAGAAGCCAGTCAACAGTGCAAGAAAATGATGTTCCTCCACCTTCCACCTTTTTTTTTATCATCAATAGCAGTAGGATTGATTCCTGCAGGTAGGTAGAACACTATGTGTGACTTGGAATAATCCCCATAAACTTCAGCTGTTCAAATGTTAACTGCACCAAGAGTCAAATATGAAGCTGATCTATCTCTTGCTTTCCCTCCAACTGCTTCAGGGTGCTTCTGTCCTTTCTTCTTTCCCCCATCTTATCAATTATCCCACGAAAAACACTTTTCATGGACATTTGCAAGTGACATGAAGGAATTGCACGCTCTCTCCCCTCACTGTGCCACCGTGGAGCACCAGCCCCCTCTGGGGACAGCAGAGCAATGTGCTCAGTGTGCTGTGTCCCCCAGTCTCAGCACCACCTCACTGATGATTTGCCTCTAGCAAACCAGCCCCACACAAGCAGGATGGCACCTGCACAGGTCACTTTCCTGACAAAACTCTTCAGGTGATGCTCCTTGCTGGATGTGTTTTGCTGTTTGCTGTGTGCTGGGCAAAAAAGAAGAGTTATCACAAGTAAGCAAGGATCACAAAGCTGAAACAAACAGTGAAAAACCCTCCTTGTCTACTGCTGTGTTTGTTTTACAGATGAACAGTCGAAAATTATATTAAACTAAAATCCCTGCTATCAAAGATATCTCTTTTTTTATAATCCCTATGTATCTTTTTCAGAAAAAAATATAAGATTTAGTTCCTGTGTAGAGACATAGTGCTCTTAAATTAAGAGAGTTAGGGATGGAAGATCACAATGATTTTATCTGAAATATATTTGTCCAAGAGCTTATCATCAGTGTTTTGTTAACTTTGTTATATATTGGTATACAGAAAAAGTGTGGGAAATATTTGGTTACCTAGAAAGATACTGTCATATAGAGACATATAATGATACATGAGTCCTGCAAAATTCCTTTGGAGATAAATAACACATCAAGAGCACCCAATAACACTCAATACAAGAGAAAGTAAGGCTGAATTTTTTCCCTCACCAAAGTTTTCCTGTATGAACAAAAGAATCCAACTGCTGCTGAAAGATAGTGTGCCATTTTGCCAATGGAAAATTTGTTTTGGCTTGTTAGAGACTTTTCAGCTAAAGACTAAGTCAGATTAACAGGTTCAAAAATTATTTTTACCTAATTAAAATCTTGAGAAAATTCATTAAGTGATCTGTTATACAACTTGCAGGCTGTTCAGACACTTCAAATAGGTTTTATTTGCATGCCATGAATAAGTACTATAATTTTTTTAAAAATCTAAAGAAATAGATCCAGATAAATCTAAAGATTGAGTCTAATGAAATTCATGTAGTCTAACTTTTCTTGAAACTATAGGGCACAATGTCCTTGGTTACATTTGCTTTCAAACTTTGCTTCCCAAGGGGCATTTTAAGACCCCTGGGTATATATATATAAGAAGATAAAACCAAAAATGTATATCTGAACAAAATACCTTTGGAACCATGCTAATTTATGAGAGATCTCAAACAGACTAACGTTCCTATATTAATTAAAAATTCCTCTTTTGTTTGTTTTCTTCCACTTGGGACTACTTTAAATTTATTGATTTATATCATATTCTCGAGGAATTTTATTTAGAAGCTAAGCATATCTGGTCATTGGAAACATGGCTTCCTTTGGGTCTAGCACAAGATTTCCAGCTAAGGATGGACCCTTCCATTTCTCCTGAAATGGAATGTACTTTCTTGTCACTCGAGAGCACAAACGGACAGACACACACACACAGGTTGAGGTGTCGGAAGAAGAAGAAGGAAGTTTTATTTTTCACAGCTTTTACACAATTCTTTGAGACCCCGTGGATTGGATAGGGAGATCTTCTCCTATCCATCTCCATTGGTTCGGAGAGAAGTCCATCAAAAACTCTTTTATCATGAATGGAATGAAAAACAAGACAGTTAGAAAAACACATCTTGTTTGTGCAGGATTTCCTGGGAACTCCAGAGTGACTTTTCAAAACAACCAGAACAGTTCTGACTCCAAATTAGAAGGCTTAATTTCAGGGCGACACTTTCTTGCTGTTTGTAAGGTGATTTCCTGCAGAGAGCCACCTCCTAAGGCAGCAAAGCACATTTGACCTCACAGCTTCCATCCTGAATGGGACAAGGTGTGTGCTTATATCTGAGTGCAGAACTGGATGTCTTCCGTGATGATAAACTTTACATTAAGAGCACTGACAGAAGCACCTGAACTTCCTGAAGCGAAGTCAGTCTGTATTTACATTTTCCTAAACATCTGAACTCCTGCCACTCTTATAACGTGGTCTGAAATGGAGATCTTCATTAGCATGTACACCACGTGCAGCTTCCCCTCAACAGTTGCTTACAAATTAGATGTAGCAGGGACTGTCTCTGACCTTCAGTTAATTATTTGATACCACTACTGAATTTCAAGAACTCCGGGAGTTATCCCTTGGAAAACACTTGTTGAATACCTGAGGAGCAGAAAATGACACAAGGTCTTCCATTTAATAGGGTAGAATCAGCATCCTGTGCTGAGGACTGCAGAGCAATCCTGCACTCAGCACCACCAATCAGAAGGGAGAATGAGCAGTTTACAGGGAAGGGGAAAATTTTGCATTTTTCAGAACGTTCCATGATGCAAATTTTAACAGATCATTAAGGATTTCCTTCACAGGAATCCTGACTTAAATCTTGCTGACTTTTTCCTCTAGATCAACATAGCAGAGACAGCTCAGTGACAGTAACTGTAGAAATAATTTTATTTATGGGAACACCTCACCTGGGTTCCAGCTTTTGAATGTGGTTTTCCTTGTTTGATCCATCCTAATGCAAACTGACAAACAGAGAAGGATTCATATGAGAAGCAATTTCCTTGAGTCCTCTTTGATAGGCAACTACCTTAGAATACACACAGGTGTTACAGCCTTGCTGTCAGCCTTGAGGGAGCTCAGGTAATTAAAACTATTATGGTAATATTAGCCATAGTAATAAAAGTACATTATTTTACTCTGTTGACTTTTATTTGACCACCCATATAATTATAATTTGCCTTTTAAAAACTGTCCTAAATTTATTTGCTCCTATTCATTCCCTATAATACAGAAATATGAAAAAAAAAACCCCAAACCAACAAAACCCAGTTATGCAATGTCACAGACAGCTGAGGAAAGTCCCAAAGAATTAACAGTGCTCCAGGAAATGCAATTGGAGAAGCCCTGTGCTTGGTAAAGAAGTTAAAGATGGTCTAAAGACATCCCAAATTCACTGAGGTACCTATATATTCCCTCCAAGATGGATGTGTGGTGGATTTGTGGGGAAGACTGGCCAAGAAGATTGGAAAAGAAGTTTGGAAAGAAATAGAGTCCTGTCATGTACAGATATGCTGCACAAAAGCACAACACAGAACAACCACATAACTCTCTCATCTAACTCTCTATCAAAAGAAAAAAAAGTGTAATTTACAGTACTAAGTAGAATCCCTGATGCCAAATTATTCTTTGGAAAATGTGGAACTTCAGGTGGTGTCTCTTAGAGGATGTTAAGTTCACACCAGTATTTTTGACAGAGGAGAGGTGTGCAAACAGATCCATCTCCCATCACCTCAAGCACTTTCTCCTGCTATTTGCTACCTGTCCCATGGTTCTGTCAGCAGTTTGTCATCCTCAAAAGCCTCATCCCCACCAACACTGGAACTCTAAGTGAGAGGAGACCTGCACCTTAAGTTTTGAAACAATCAATTAGAATAACTCTTTTGGCAGTGACTAGAGAATCATATCAGAAGAGAAAAGTAAAACCTGTTTTCAGGACAACTTTTCACATTTTCAGCTGAGCAAATCTTCCTCAAGAGATTCCTCAACCACCTGCAGGTGACAGCTTCTTACAGTAGCTTCAAAACAGGTTAATTTTGGCTTAAATCTTGCTTTGTCTTGTGCCTGAATTTATTCAACACCAGCATCAAGAGGTAGAAAAATGGTACCAAAGTTTATAATGCTCAGATCCCTATCAGAAAACCACAGTTGCATCCAGGTTTTAAGAATGAAGACACCCCTGTTTTCATGATTGCAGTCCAGATGAAAGGCCAGGAAATATCTCCAGACTCCATAGGGTGTTAACCAGCCCTCCAGGACATAAACACTGCTTTGCTGATCAAATCCAACCCCAAAATTTTGTCACTGTTCTGCTGTGCTCCAAAAGGGAAATACAAACCAATCTTTCACACATTCAACCTTTACCTCTGAGACTCCATATAGAACAGGAAGTATATTCAATCACACACATTAAACACAGAATGACAGAAGATTAATGAATAGAAAAGGAAGAAATGACAGAAAGGGAGTTGAGGGTGGGGGGGAACACTGACACTGAGACTGTCAAAACTGAATAATAGATTTGGTTGCTTAACATCTCAAATAAATCCTTATGGCAGTTTCAAAAACCTCAAATCACTTTCAAGCTCTGACACAAAGTGCAGTGAAATCAATAGGAAGACCTTCAGTGCTTAAGAAATTAACTGATCAGAGCACACAGAAGATACAAAAATTTGATTTTGCCCGAGGCTGTGCAAATTATTTTACTTCACTTTTGCTCCCTAGTGCTCATATATGCTTTGGTACACAAGGAACTAATGCACTTAGTTTAACAGATTATTACTGAAATCTTCTACAGTGATGCCTCCTGTTCCAGACCTAATTATTTATGAGATGTCTTAATTATTTTAGTTATTTTTTCTCCTTAGCAGATACAGTTACTTTTCATTGTCAGGATTTTTTTTTCCTGGATTGATCAGTGACAAGGAATATAGAAACAAACTTATGCAGTAAAGAAGTTATAACTGTTTCAAGCAAATAGAAAGAATAAGCCTCTTACATCACTTACAAACTAACAACAAGATTTCTTTTATTAGCTGACATTTAACCACTGGAAACAACCAGGAAGAAAAGAGATTTAGTGGAAATCCATATGGCTGAAGTTTGTTTTGATGGTGCACATTCAGCAGCTTAGATACAGAAGCTCTACAGGTATTTTCATTTAGCACTAAATCTTTGTTTTAGAGACCTGTCCTTCTGCCAGCCCATTAGCTCAGAATCAGCAAACAGACAAATCTGCCTCCCTGCTTTGGATGTGAATGTTTTTGTATGGTCTACAAAGTCTCAGGTCTAAGTGTCATGTTGTAGTGTTTCAGCCACAATTGTTTGGTTAATTGAAAATCTTTTAGTTTGTAGGCAAGAAACCCCAGGTTTTGTGCATCTCCTTCAGAGACTGTCTCATTTTCTCTGGATTCCTGGGCATAAAGGGAAGCCACATTGGATGACTGAAGTCTGGCATAACATCCATTCTCATTCCACATGCAAAATTGTTTGTTTCAGTCTTAAAATATTTCTGTACAAAATAGCACAGTTTTGGGGTTTTAGGAAAATCTTTTCAAGTTGTTCTCTCCTTTGCATTTAATTTCAGGTTGAAAACAATTCTCTTGGTGTCCTGACACCTCTCTGCACCATTATTCTTAAATTTTAATTTGTCCTCTATTAGCTTCTTGCATCTGCTCCCACATCATACTTGAAATACCATCCTACCTAGAAATCTTTTTACTAATGTGGGAGTTGTGCAAATGCAAATAAACAGACATTTATATCAGGAGGGTCAAAGAGAACCTCCCATACGCCACCAACAACATTCAACAAGGTCTCTAGAGGAAAAGTACAAAAATTACAAGGGTTCATGATGCAAGGCTCAAAAGCTTGTGGCAGGTAAAGGAAGGGTGTTAGCAATATAATGATGTGATTTTCATGCTACAGCAGGAGAGCTCTTGAGGATCTATTAAGGAGAGGTGTGCAGAGAGCACAAAATAATAGACAGTTGACGAGAAGTGCTCTCTCCAGTCTGCTGGCACCTTCAGATCTTACCAAGGTTTAGTAAACAAAGTGAGAGAACCTGGAGCAGTTCAGGCTGCATGGATTCAACTCTTCCTATTACAGCCCTTGAGCAGGACACCAAACAGATGAGAACAGCCCAGGCTGATAACCTGTTTTGAATGCTTAAGTCTTGTGTATCTACAAAAAATTTCTTCACTGACTTCCTTTCCTTATCAGCCTCAGGAAAATCATTCCATTCCAGATAAACAAGAAAACAGGCATCTTATCCACATAGGCTGGAGCAAGATAGGGAAGGAAAAATGTGGAGGCAAATCCAGTGACTGATGTGTTAAATAATTCGGATAAGTTGAGCTTTAGAAGGAGAAATACCCAAGAATGTATATATCATGCAGCCAAATGGCACAGAAAATCCCTCAGTAAGATAAGCAGACACAGAAAATAAAACTATATTTTAAAAAATTGCTCATGCAGTTATACTTTCCAGCATGATCTAACAGGAGGCAGCCAGATAGATGTTCAGGGTGTTAGTGGGTATAAAGGTGGGATTTTCTTGCAGTTGCCTTAGAAAGTCCCAGAAAGAGCCAACCTGAACATTCAGATGTCAAATACTTGTATGGCCTGCAGACCTTGACAGGAAAAGTATCTGGAGGTGTGTTTATTAATGTTAATTCCTTTTTCTGCTGGGACTAGGATTTCGGATAAATAAGAACTTTAGTTAAATTTTAGCTAAACCCAAGATTATCCAATGCAATCCTTTAAAATACAAAATACAACCCTAAAAGAAACAGTGTGAAGTTCTAAGTGATACCAGTTTTTTATAATTTTTCCCATATTTTGTTGATAATAGAGAGAAAAATGGTCCAATGTTTAAATATTTTACTGATATTTGGAAGCTCAGAATTCAAGCTTTGAGGATATTTTTTAGTTTAAATAAAGATATGTTCCTAAGCTTCAGTTCCTCTGATTATCAATATGAGTTAGAGCTAAATAGGCTTTTTCTTTTTTTTCTGTTATAATAGCTAAAAGTTAGAAGTAATATTTTATGTCAGCTTATTTTACTCATTTCAGATTTTTGTTCATAGAAGGTGCAGTTACAAAGCAGTGAGGAAGAAAACATAATTTTGAAAAGAACACCCAAAATTTCAATTTCAAAACATCACAACCCAAAACGTATCAGCACTAGCAAAAGAAGGAATTCTTAAACATGAGAGAGGACATGTCCTATTATTTAAAGAATCATCACCATTTATTTGTAGATTGTCTTAAATTCTTACAAGATGAGTCAGCTTCCCAAGCACTTTTAATTCTTACGATGCTGTCCCCCTCCCCTCTTTTGACAAAGTTTCTGTTCTTTGGACAAATCATCCAGGCCTAGCTGTGAGAAGCTGAGTCATTTTCCCATAAATTCCATCTAAAAAAAATCAAAACAACCCAAATAATAGCATTTCTGTGCAAATACAACTAATTTTTTCCTGTATTTTTCATGTGGGTTGCAAGTCCTGCTGCTCTTCTCCAGCTTTGAAGTCTAAATGTCATGCCAAGTGGCTAAAATGTGCTTTATGCTTATTCTCCTTTTAGATATTTGTATTGTGTTTTTGGAGGGTTTTTGAGCCTCGAGTGAGGCATAATACACATACCTCTAGAAATATCTTGGAGGGTCATGTAAGAGAACAAGGGTGGCAAGCACAATCTGGATGAGAATTACTGATTAACCCATCATACAAGTATGGAAAATAAAACACTAAACAGGAATAACTTAACAAAACACATTTAAAAGTGCAAACCTGTGTACAGAAAGGAAGATAATTTCTGTGCCTGTTTTTACAGGTGACGGTTTCAGCTGCTGCCTCCACTCTGATTCCAAGGCACCTGGGGAAATCAGGAGCTCTGGTTGGACCTTGACACCCCTCCTCAACAGTTTTCCTTCCAGAAAAAGGAGATAAAAGAGGGTGGGAGCGAAAATGTTGCCACATATCATTAGAACCCCCACTTCTCTCAGAAGAGCACTGAATCCATCAGCCTCCCTCTGCACTGGAGCCAGAGGCATGGCTCTGCTTCACACAGGGATAGGCTTTCTGTAGGATTCCCACAGCAGCTGCCAGGCAAATGAGAAAGCAGCTTTCTTTCACTCCCACCACTTTCTTCCTGACATAATTGGTCCTTTTCCACAGCATAAGATGGAAGAAGCAGGAGTCTAAAACCTGGCAGGGACACCTATTTAAATGGCCTACTGTACATGTAGCCTTGTCAGAAATGGTAGCCAAAGGCATGAATAACTCTCAGCCTTTTCTTCTGACACCAAGGGAAATATCTATGTCATGATTGACTGAATTAGGGACCTTTTTCTATATCAGCACTCAAATCTTAAATTCACCCATGTCACTTCTTAACATCAGTCACTTGGGATGGTGGGTAATTGATGAGGAAAGATCCAGAACTACGAGCAATAAGATAATTTGGACCTTCTCAGCTCTTCTAAGCAGGAAGTTAAACAGTGAGGCCTCTGAAAATTATATGAAGCATTGGAATTTTGTGATCTGGACTGCTTAATGGTGTGTTTCACCACTTCCCATATTCAGAAAATGCTGCTATTACCTCAGATTATCAAAGCTGAGAATTGCCAGTAGAAAACCTTAATTAACTAAAAACCTTACAAATTTTTAACCCCACACAGATTCATGCCTTCTGTCACATGATTCTGCCACTGACCATTTCTGCCCGAGACACACTGGAGATCCTTGTCTCTCTCACCGAAGAGAGGGAGAGAACAGAGTTCCAGGAACAGACATTGCCCGCTATTTTTTGAAGTGCTTGTTTCACCTGTCTCACTCAAAAATTTTCTAGTTCTGTTTCTGACACAAGAAAGATCAAGAAATATCAATGTAAAGCGAAGGAACTTCTGCACAGGAATTCTTCATCCATGGTTGGAGTGGATGACCTTAAAGGTCTCTTCCTATCATGAAGGTTCTATGACTCTATGATCCAGAAGATGATACAAGCCTCTTGAAGGTGAAGGGCTTTACTCAATCAGCTAAATCAAATATATCTGGCAATGCCTACTGTCAGGTAGCAGAATCACAGACTAAACCCAAACAACTCTGATTTCTCACTGCTCAAGCCTTAGAAGAACATTTTTGAAAACCAGTCTCTCTTGTCCTGGAGCTCATAATTGTATGTACCCGCTGTGAAAGCTGAATAAGCAGAGCTTTTAGGAAACAGAATGCAGGAGCACAGCTCTCCACTGATGGAAAATTTAAATGGTGAAGCATTACCCCTGCAGAAATAAATATAACAGCCAGGAAACCTGGATGAAGGCTGAAACAAAACCTGACAGAGAGGTTATTTCAGAAATTACAGAAAGGACAGGAGTCGGTAATGACATGAGGAGTCTAGAGGGCTGAGGGGATTTTTCTCTGAACCTCTCTTGTTTTCTATAATGCTATTTTCCTTTAATGTAGCAGCAGAGCTTTCAGATTGGCAATTTCTAATATCTACTAATATATCTGGATGAACCTTCTGGTGTCTGGCATTCCTCAAGGATTCTGTGGCCTTTTCTATTAGCATACCACATTCAGAGAGAGATACAATATTCACTATACCATCCACTGAGCTGTAAGAAGCTCTCATTAGCGTAGAGCCAAAAGTTGAGCTTCCTGTGTCAGGGACTTGATTAAAACAATAAGCAGAGACAATCTCTAAACATGGTTAATCATAAAGCAAACATTTTTCTGCTTCAACCTATGTGTTTTATGGAAAGGGTGGATGCCTCACAAAGCAAGTGAGCATGTCTTCCTCTTAGGGTACGTGAAAAATAGGAACACAGAAGTATCAGAAAACAAGAGATTTTTATGTCAGTTTTGAAGAAACAAAGAACATGAAAACTATGAAATGAAATTTTACTCAGCCACTGCAGCCAAACCACACCCACTTACCACTTGTTCAGGTGAACTATTTCTTTGAAAAAATCTATTAGAAGAGTTCATAAGCTTGAATGTATGTGGTTTCAAAATGTTATATTTTTGATTCTCTTAATCCTTTCAGGAGAACAAAAGACATCAAGTTCCAAAGAAAAGCAAGCTGCACATCCCTGGGAAGGATTAAACCAGCCCCTGCTTGATTAAGAGCAGAGAATATTGGCTCTGGCACAGCAGAGAAACACCTCTGTCTCCTCCTGGTAAGGCTTAAGGACTGTGTGTGCTCACATACACACATTTAGAACCACAAAAACCCACGAGGAGCTGAATGTAAAAGACACATTAACTCTAATGTTATCCTATCCTAGAGAGGAAATGAGCCTAACTTTTATCTACTTAATACTCCTTTTTCTTTCTCTGCAGACTAAGGAAAATGAATTTCCATTGCTACATGAAAGGAATGCATCATCTGTCTACATTCAATCTGTTAGAAATGTTTTCTTCAGCAACAGAATATTTGCATAACACTGTTCTCCTTGTCAGGTTCACAATAGCAGTGGGACTTAATAGACTGGCTTTGTGTTGAATATTCAACAGTAACTCACTAGTCAGATAAGCAGTCTCACAGGAGTCAAAATGTGCATGAGCTAAGATAGATGATTTAAAATGCATCCTACCCAGATTTTGAAAACAAAATGCACTTTGTGCAGAAGAGTAAAGGCTGGTGTGCAGGCGAATTGTCAACAATTGCTTTAGTGTGTTATTTGAGCACACTGAATTTTTCTGGTCTGAAATAGAGGCTGTTGAGGCGTTGCAAAGGTGTGTGCACTCCTTTACAGTGTTATAAATCCTTCCATTCTTGACCAAGCCAGTTTGAGCATCTCATGTCTCACCTGTGATTGCTGAAACCTTTCCTCTCCTATAGAGAAATAAGATACTTCACATTAACATTAAAGGAAAACCTTTACAGAGACAATGATGAGAGAAAAGGGCTGTGGTTACTTTTGCTGTTGCTGTGCTTTGTCAGACCCAGCTGGAAGGAATGAGCTGGCTGAATGCAGGATAGAGAAAATGCAACAAAACACCAACTTTCTATAAACAAAAGGATCATAACTATGATTTTGAGGAGGATGGGGTTTATAGAGTGGGAGCAAAAGGAGCATTTGACATGGTGAAAGCCCCAGACTCCAAGGAGAGAGCTTGCCAGAAAGTGGAAAATGCCTATCAAACTATAACATATTCTAGTGTATCATATTAGGTGTGTTCCCTCTGTTACTGGCAAGGCCTATAGCAATATCTGCAAGAAAGGAGACACCTGGTAAGAAAAGTGAGCTGAGTGAGAAGCAAGAGAATTCCCCAAAAAGACTGGACAGACCTCAGAAGCCAAGGATTGAGAAAAAACCTGAGGAGAAGTGTGGAAACAACAACATCCTGCTGAGAGCTGATCTCTGGGCAGCACTAGGAGGAACGAGAAACAAGGAAAGGAGGAGAGATTTACATTGTTCTCTGGAGAAGGAAATAACCCCTAAAAAAATAGTGTATAACTTCAAAGGCCTTTTCAGAGCATAGCCTCTGCCAGCAAAGAGAGGCAATGGGACCTGCTCCTCCTCCCACAGCTGTTGGCACTCCCCCTGACCCAAGGGCTGTCTCTTCACAGCTCTTTCTGAAAGCCACTGCACTGGAACAGGATCAAACACACATCTGTGCCCAAATCACACATTTTATCAGCCACAATATCTATCCAGATGGCAGACAGTCATCTACTACCAGTAATCCATTTCTCCTCCTACTTTTCTACCACAGCAAATTGATGTCAAGTCATCCCAGCAGTCTTTTAAAAGAGAACAAGGATATACAGATGTTGTTTGTTGTTGTTGTTTTTAATAACAGTCAACCCAGGGGAAAATATTAAAAATTAAAGCCCATAGTGCTGCTACAGAACAGAGTAATTTGGTTTAAAATCACATTATTCTCAAGTAGTTTCATTTCTGACAAATGGCAAATACAGCAGCTATAGCTGCTTGCCAGGCCAGCTCACTCTTTCTTACCTGCTGGGAGCTGAACTGTTGGCAAACTTTGGTTTTGCTTTCTCACAAGTTCTTCCAGCCTCATACTGGAACACAGTTTGTAAATATCACTCCCTATTTCTCTTCCTTGGCATGGAAATTTTGTCTGTTCCTGGAGAATAACTTTTCTAGGTATTTCTCTGTCTATTTTCTAACTCCTGTAACCCTCTGACCTCTTCTCTTTTAAATATAATTTTAACAATCAAGAAAGGGAAAAAAAGTGTCCTGGGAATACCAGTTTTGGCAAGATAAAGTAATTTCGGAGCTGGTAAAGGAGGTCCTTGCAGAAGTTCAAGATTCAAAAATTCGTATGAACAAGCCATGAACGAGGAGCCATGCTGGACATGGAATCATCATGGTTACCAATTTTCTGATCTCATGTTCTGACAGAGCAGCTAAAGAAGTAGCTGTGAGCTTTTGGAACATCTTGGTTCTTGAAATTATGTTGAACTCCAGGACTCAAGCTCATTGGCTTAAGTAGATGAAAAAGATGCACTTTCACACTTTTTTTCCCCCTGTGAAGTCAGAGTATAAAATTCCTTTCCCCTTTGCTAATTTATGAGGTTCACATAGTATTTCACATAGGAGGACCCACAACATCAAAACATTTTTAAGTGTGTAAAGGCCTGCACTAAACCATGTCCTCCAGGATTTTCTGATATTGAAAGACTAGCTAGGGATATGACTTTCCACCTCTTGCTTCTCCATGAATCCCTAAGCCACCGACAGGAAAAAGACTGCAGCTTGTAAAAGGGACTCTGCAGAGCTACCACAGTGTGTGGCACACACCTTCACAGAAGCACCAAAAGGTTCAGAGTGAGATCTCTGAACAATTCAAAGGTCAGAATTTGAAGGTTTCACCCATAAACCCTTAGATTTTATTCATTGTTTGGGATCCTCTCATAAGTAAATAGCAAATCAAGCTAGATGGCCTTGTACCTAGCAGCTTGACCTGAGACTGGATTCTCTATAATAGCATTTTATGCTCCTGAGCACAGCAGAATACAATACAATATAGAATACAAGCAATAAACATGCAGGCTTTCTGTAACAGCCACAAAACCAATAAAAAAATATGACTATGTGTTAAACCAACTCAGTTCTCAGCAGTAATAAGCATGATTTAAATAAATACAGAAGTGGAATCAGAAAAAAATACAGCAGCAGATACCTTTTTCCCTCTTTAAGTTTTATAAAACTAAAGATCAGTGCACTTCTTACCAGAGTTTATTGAAAATAATAAATCCTGTCTCTTTTGTGGTTGACATAATGAACCTGATGTTCCCACACTGAAAACTTTTTCTTTGTATAATAACAATAGATAATTTAGATGTCCCACCAAAAAAAACCCTAGTGTTTGTTGACATTTACCTGCCTAGCACAATCTTTTCATTTCACTCTGGAGAAAATAGGAGATGGGGAAACCTCTCAAGAACTTGGGTTTAGTTCTGCTGTTTTTATGTCTGTGGCAGTATTTCAGGTTGCAGGAGCCACAATTGCTAAAGGAATAAATGCCCAGAAATTCAACATTCCACATAAGCAATCTCCAAACTGCAGAGAGCGATGGGAGCAGCGTTGGGAACATCAGAGCCAGAAACTCTATCCCAAAAGGTCTCATTATACCTGCCAGACAGCCCAGAAAGCAGAGGGGAGTGCTGTGCTTGAGTCATAGAGGCACAGCTATGGTCAATGCATGCTTTCCACATGGCAATAGCACAAACACCTGAGCAGTGTCCAATTCCCATCCAGCTGTATCCTGCACTTGGGAAACAAGCAGCCCTACCTTCCCCCACCCTGCCCTAAGGGGTTTGATATCAGGTACTCCTGCTCTGCTCCCGTGGCACCTGAGCACAACGCTGATGTCTGGGGAGCCACCCCTCCACCCACCTGGGTTCCTACATGAGATTTCCCTTCAAACTTCCACTCCCCTTGAAGCTCTTTAGGCATTTTCATATTTTCATGTATTTTTTTTCATTTAATAGTTGATATTTTCTAGACAGGAACCTTGATACTATGAATCCAAGCGTTTTTAATTCAGTGTAACCTCTCGTTATACATTTTTGAATCTCTTAATATTAAAAGAGGCTTTGACATGCACAAATTGCTAGACAATATTCAGATTTTCAGTCTTCTCCAGCAGCACAAATTTTCAGGTCTGCTGAGTAGGTGCCCTGGTTTCAGCTGGTGTAGAGTTAATTTCTTCTCAGCTGGTACAGTGCTGTGTTTTGGACACGGAGTGAGAGTGGTGCTGATAAGACACTGAGGTTTTGGGCTTTGCTAAGTCATGTTTATCCCAAGTCAAGGTCTTTTTTGTGTGTGTGTCTTTCATGTTTTGCCTGTAACCAGAGGAGGTACATTAAAAAACAATGTGAGGGAGCATAGCTGGGACAGGGGACCTGACCTGGCCAAAGGAATATTCCAGATATCCACACCATAGAACATCGTGCACAGAGAATGCATAAACAGGGGGAGTTCCCAGGAAGGGGAGTGGCAATCAGGGGTTGGCATCAGTCAGCAGGAGGTGAGAAATTGAATTGTGCACCACAGGGTTTAGGTTTTGGTTCTTTCTTTCCCTTTTTATTATAATCATTATTATTGTATTTTTCTCGTTTTTTTTTTTCAACTAAACTGTTCTTATCTCAACCTACAAGTCTTACTTTTGGTTATCTTCCCCATTCCACTGGGGTAAGGGTGGATAGGGGGGTTGAGCAAGCAGCTGCCTGATTAATTTCCAGCTGGGCTTAAACCACAACAGTGGGCTAAAGTTTATTTCGAGAGACATATTTGAAAAGAATAGTTTTCATACACATTTCTGGGGAAGAAATTAGGTCTGAAGAGACTTAACCAATAACTGGGGAAGGAAGAAAAAAATCCCATTACAGCTGCTTGGGTCAGAGAGGTGCAGAAGCGCTTTGTCTCCACTCCTACACATCTCTTATCCAGAGCCTAAATTGCCTTTATTTGTGCAATCACCGAGGAGTTTGTCTTGCAGGCTCCAGTAACACTCCCCCTGCACAGGAGCATGCAAAGCACCAAGAGAAAAGGTTGCTCACAAGGAGTTTCCATCAGTGCTTTCTTACTTAAGAAAAGGCATTTTCTGGAAAATCCAGGGAACGTGTGGCTAACACACCAATGCAATCTGGGAGTGACTAATGCAGATAGATTGGTTCAAATGAGCATCACCAGCTCTGCCACCTGGCTCCTGGCAGTAATGAGACACAGCTGACAGTAAAAATCAGCATCACATAACACACACTTCCTACTTTTAAACTACAAGAATCATTAAAATGTTCAGATAATTTTTAAGCATCCTTTTGGTCTTAGGCTGTGACCTCCCTGTTTCTATGAGGATTAAACCTCTCTGAGATTCTCAAATAAATCCTAGGGACTCAATAATGGCATGTGTAGCTTGGAATGTGCACATTGATTTCCAGATTTTACTTGATTTCACAGTGTTTTACCTTTCCTGCTAACTCCTATAAGTCACATTCTACTTTGGCCCATGAGTTTTTATCTAAAAATTGCACTCAAATGTGTTTTCTACAGGAAACATTTTCAACTTCTCAGGATCAAGTTTTGCTTAATCAGTTCTAAGGGTAATTCCTGGGAGAGAAGAGGTAGAAGAATATTTATTTCTTGATTAAATTTTCGCATGGCCAGAACTCTTCAAGTCCTTATTTTTTGACTCTTACAGCAGTTCAGCCATCTAAAAAATAAACAAAATAATCAAAATAAACACTCTAAGATCATGACAATCCAATTTTTTCCATCTTTTAAATTGCATATTACCCTGTATAGAGACAGACAGATAACATTCCCATAAACAATAGATAGAAAAAACCCTTATAAAATTTAATGAAGCATTTCAAATGCTTGGTTAGAAGGCATGGTTAGAAAACTAATTTTCAGACTAGCAGGCCACAAGTGGTAAACAATTTCCCAGTACAAAAATGTTTCAAATGGAAATTGCATAAAATGAATGATGCTTATTCATGGCCACAGCAGGCTGAAAAAAAAAAATTAATTTTAAAAGTTGTTGTTTTTTTTTCAACCAAGCCCAAGCACATCTGATTTCTAAATCAATAGCTGTCTCTAGCCAAACTGAAGTGCTTGTACAACTTCAGACAGGTAATTACTTACAGGGATTGGATGAGGAACAAGCACATCAAGGGATATTGCTACGTCAATCTCTCTTCTTTTATGTTTTATTGTAGCCTTTTGGTTGTTTCAGAAATCAACACTAAGAACCGATTTTGTCCTCTAGCAGCTGCAATATAAAGAAAAGTCGATATACTAACACAGAAGGATGTGCATGGCTGCCTTTTCAAACCATTTAGTGTCAGGGTTTTGGTGCAAATTTCACAGGAAAGACACTGATTTCAAGAGATTTAGATATTTTTTTTCTTTAGATTGACTAGTACAAAATGAACTAAGGTCCCTGGAAAGGGAATTATGAAGATGCCAGCATAAGATGTGAAAATTACCTAATTTCAAGATGAAATACATTTGTAAGACCATTTGTGTGTGTGTAGAAGGGGTAATACTGTCACATTTCATTAATCTGTACTAACATGATGCAGTAACCAAACACCATTTACCTCTCCATTGAGGATACCCCCATAATATACATTCACCTTAACCAACAGCTCATATGACCACTTGACATTTTTCCACTGTCCTTAGTAGAGAATTCGAGGTAGTGACTTTTAAGTTGCCCTCTTAAATTGTGCAGCTCTTGTTAAAAAGTTTATTTTTAGCAGAAAACCTCATATTTTCAGGTTTTTAAAACAACTAAAAATCCAAAATATAAATTTTGTCTCTTTTTATCAAAAGTACAATTTTCTCTAAATATTTGTGTGCATGCCTATGTGTGTATTGATAAACACATCACTACTTTCTGTGGGGAAAACTTGTTATTTGCAGATCTAATTTTCAGTATTAGAGTCTTGGCTTTTTTAACTTTGAGAGAGCTTCTGTCTCCAAAGTCCATTTTTGATAGAAACAATAAGAAAGAAATCACATTTATTTTGCCAGTTAGAATAACTTTCTAAAAATCACCCCCTAGGACACTTACTGCAATAAGAGTGAGATAGTACATGAAAATTATATAAGTCTTAAAACACCTATGCTTGAATAAGATCTACAAGTCTTCCTCCAATTTCCTTTGTATCACTAGGAGATCTTGGCAAGTCTTTCCTCACAGAGATGTAAGCTCAAGTATACAGCCCTCCTGAGATAATAGTACTTTTTATTAGAAGATGATGTATTTTAATGAACTGGATATGTTTATTTGCCTCTAGTATTTCCTTTGGTGTTCTCTACTCTCCCAAGTGATGAATCAAAATTCACATTTTAACAGAAGCTGAGTACTCTACTGAAAAGGCATCATGCTCAAAAATTCATAAGTAGATTTTTTGTCTACTATTTAGTTTATTGAAATTTGTTGCTGTCCTTTGTTTAAGAGATACACCAAGCTCCTGCTTATTGACCTAATTTTCCATCTGTATTTTTGCACTCAACTGTAGGATTACTATACTAGAACACAAACATGATGGATCTGCTTTGCTGCACAATTACCCCACCTGTTTTTCACTGATCTGATAGCACAGAACAGGTAAAAACCTCCTGGTCACCTGGAAACTGTGCTTTGTGACACAGCTTTGACTATTCAAGACCTCTTTTAACCAAGTATCAGCCAAGCAGAGCTGATAGCAACAGTCAGGCTGCTTCAACAAAATAATCAAATGTGCCACCTAACAACAAAGGCAATGCTCCTTTTAGGGATCTTCTAAGGTAAAGCAAAAATACCTTCCCAAAAGGAAGTTGTCATCTGCCCAGCAATCATTTCAAATTTAACTGAGCAGCTATTTAAATCTTCTTTCCTTGACTTGGGAGAGGTCAAACAAGATTCCCTCTTGCCCTTCTACACCCTGTGGCTGTGTGAGGTGAAAGAGAGAGGAACAAGACTCCTCTTCCATCTCATCTTGGCTGCAAGTCACAACTCTTACACAGCTGTGGTTCATGTGCACAACTCCAGCAGCACTGGCTCACCTTAAAAATTAATCCAGGACACAATTAGTATATGATCTAGTAAAAAAAATCCAACCAACCAGAAAAAAACCCACCTCAAACCAAACCCCAAACCCCAACACTGATATAAAGTAAAGCTTCATTTACTGAATTATCCTGTGACTATACAAAGCACTTTGGCTGTTGCAATAGTTCATTTTTTATTAATGATATGAAAGGGGACCAAATCAGAAGCCTCCAAAACCCTTCATTTTTCTGCTGAAGCCTCTCTCATTCATTATTTACATTCAAGAATTCTCCCTTGAAGAAAGGCACACACATTTAATTTCCCCTTTCATTCAAGACCTATTTAACTACAGCTGCAAAACAAAATATAAATACAACATTAAAAAGTAAAATTTGAGGGAAATATTGAATAACTAAAAGAGAAATAACTGACAATTTTTGGTTTAGGAAAAATGTCCTCTTCTGCTGCTTTTTGGAGATGTTTCACTTCCAAATCTACTTAAGATAGAAAGTCTACTGAACTGAGACATTATAATCATATTTGCTGATTGCTTTAGCAATTGTCTCCTGCAATCTTCTAAACAAGTCATTAGACTCCCACTGATGGTTTCCAGGACAGAAAAAGATGACATGAACATCCAACAATCATTATTTTTTTCAGTCCAGCTGTACTCACATCCCACATTCACACATTTAGGTCTGAGCACATCATAGGCTGCTATTACTGTGCAAGGCAAGTAGATGATGACCTGAAGGAGCTAAGACTGCTTTTATAGCTCTTCACATTACCATGAGTCAGAGATCTGCAAAACTGTGCATCCATGGGAGGAAAACAGAAACTAATCACCCCAGGAGATGTGGGTTTAATTGTTGTTTGCACATCCCAGCTCCTCCTCAAGCCCTGCAGAGCAGCTCAGTGGTGGCAGCTGCGGTCCCAAAGAGGTGTCATGTCCTCAGGGGTGCACCTCCTCTGGGAAAACAACAGGCCAGATACATCTGCTTTCTGTCTCTTAGGAAAGTCAGCTTGATAAGGATTATCCCTGATTGATAAAGATCCATTTACTGCATGCATTTGCAAGGTAAGGTCTAAATTACCCACGGATAGTTTACCTTTAGAGCTCTAGTGCTAGCAAGTTTGGGCACTTGGGGTTTTCTGTGTTTCTTTGGTGGTGTTCTGTGCATTGGGGTTGTTTTGGTGGGGGGATTTTTATTGTTATTATTCTTGGATTGGGATTTTTTGTTTTCATTTTGGTTTTATTAAAAGGAAGATAGTTCTCTGCAAATTCCAGGATTTACTGCAACACAGCAAAGAGGCAGATTTATATTACTGGCTGTTGTTCCCATGGGTGGATAAGTTAGTAGACCAACAGCTGGGCAATTAAATCAGACAGCAAGCCTGGTTGTGAAGGGTGAGGAATATCCTTTGATATTCCTTACCATCTTATCTCCATTTTACAAGTTCCTTAGCCAAAACTGGTAAAAGTCTGAGCTTTGTTCATGTCCCCTATTACTCAGTCTAACAGGACATGACTCCAAGCTTCCACATAAGCTCTCACCCAGTCAAACAGGAAAAAGTCCTAGCTCTTTCTGAGCTGTGATAGAAAGCAACTTCTTAGCTCCATTTACATTGTAGCATATATTAGCATAATGGTTACAACTTAATTAGCTCTTTTTCTGTTGATTTACCAGCTTGTTAGCATCTGATCATCTTTTCCCATCTGCCTTTGGGGAGTTGAAGATGGCTTTGATACATTAGAAGTACAGCAAAGTTATTCCTCAAAGTTATTCCTTGTCACATTTAATGCTTTCCACCCCCTTCCCCATGGCAATACAACCCATCCCAAAAGGGAGCTGGATGAACACAGCCAACTCCTCCCAGAAGAATGTGATGATCCAGGAGGTCACAACCCCTCTCCCTGGTCAAAGTGCAGCATGACAAAGAAACCTGACCTGGTGGCAGCTGTGCTGGTGGTGAGGACTACTAATAACAAGCAGTAGTGAATGCTGAAATAAATTATGAAATAAATTATCAGCAGAGAGGAAGTGAAATATCCATCACAGATTAAAGAATAATGCAAACAGTGGCTACAAAGGTGCAGGCAGTTGCTCCAGCAGTGACAGCCTGATGTTCACTTTAATATTCCTTCCCAGGCTTCTTCTCCCTCGCTCACCCTAGACAGAAAACCAACACTCCCCTCTCAGTTCCTCCCTCTTGTCCTCTGGGAAGAGATACTGGACAGTCATTTCTACATCCCCACTCAGCACAGTGAGGGACAGGGCAGGAGTTCCCTTCCCCAAGGGTGAGGCCACCTCAGGGCAGATCCAGGGATGTAGGGCACTTCCATGGCTCCATGAGCAGGATTCCAGACAGGTTTTCCTTTGTTATAGTCCTTCCCCACATAGACTTGGCCTCGTACACCTCCAGCAGTTTCCCTCACACCCACTCTTGGTAAGTTTTGCAGGCACTGTGGGCTGCCAGAGTAATTTACTGGACAGCCAGAAGGAAATGATAAATCAGTTTTAAAACACATACACACACAAAAGTGCATCTCCATCACACACCAGTGAAATAGTTTCTCTGTCAGGGCAAGAAGCCACTGCTCTTCTGTATTCCAGGATCAGCTTGGGCAGCATTCAAGTATTTGTTTAGCATCACCTGGGTTTGGCAATTACCACTTTGTTCTTTGCTCTTTAATTACATAAATAAGAGACATTTGTTCCGCTCCCAGAACTAGGCAGCAGTAGAGGGCAAAATGCAGCCCACAGTGTGGTTAGGGACATTCCTGGAACTGAGACCACTGTGGGGTTCTTTACCTCATGGTTTGTCTTTACTGCATAATTGCAGATCCCATGCAGGCAGTTTGGTAGCCTATGGAATAACCTAGGCAACCAAGCAGGAGGGCCTCTCTGCTGGCCTTTTTTTTTTTTTTTATAAATAAATGTAAGAAAAAATGTGATTAACACAGTGTGACCGTGGCCATTGACGCAGTGGAGTGTGGAGGAGGAGGAGAGAATGTCCCACTGCTGAGAATAGCTTTTAAGTATATACTATGCATCCATTAGCTTTGTTTACCCAGGAAAATGCCGTGTAAGCCAACAGTGGTGTAATTGGGTGCCTAACACAAATATGTTCTTTAGTTCAAAGGCACAATGAAAAGAAGGGGGAAAATAATACTTCACACTATGAGGTTATTTATTGTTCAGCAAAGTAGAAAACCTGATAAGAGGTTGTTTTCATTTTTCTGATTATTTACTACTGATTTGTAAGCTTTTACTTTTGTCAAGCACAGGCCAAGTTTTACCCAAGTGTCCATTGAGAACAAAACATTTCAGTTTTATAATTGAAAAGAAATTGTTCCTCTAAACATAACTTAATTTTATGAAATAAGAGAAATCAAATATGATAACGTTTTCTTGACTTTTCTGGCACCAACTTATAGGAAGTCATTTCCAGTTAAACTTTCAGCTTGCTGGAAACCAGATGTCTGTGGAGCCCCGGGAAAGGACAACAGGCAATGCTCAGAAATCAGGAGACTGAGCAGAGACATCACTACCTTTGTTAGTGTTGCTGGGAGCTTTTGCAGCTGTCAGTGAGCCCTCTCTGCCCAGCACACCTCACTGCCAGCCTGCCTCTCTCCACCAGGCCAGCTCTGACAGCACCTCAAACTGCTGAGCTGGGTGGCTGCACCCTGGGCTTCCCTCCCCACACACCAACATCTGTCCCACGTGCTGGCACAAGGGGTGCTGAGACACTGGCACAGGTTGTCCAAAGGAGCTGTGGATATCCCATCCCTGGAAGTGTTCAAGTGCAGGTTGGTCAGGGCTTTCAGCTGTAGACACTGACAGGTTTGATCAGAGAGAAATATTCCAGCTCTCGGCCCTGTCTGTAAGAAGAAGTTGCTTTTTTCATGGACGCAGCTGAGAACCAGGAGAAGTTTATGCAAACCATCTCATGTGTTTTTGTAATTTATATGTTGAAATTGGTGTTTTTCACATCTTGTTATTCCAACTTGTTTTTCTGTAACTAACCACTGATGTTAAAGATGTGTTTACCCAAGAACCAATGATTGTGCCCTACCTTAGCAACCCTGGATGTATAAAGGGAAAGATTTTCTTAATAAATGGCTTTTTTCATCTGAAGTTTTTGCCTCTGTTTTCACCATTACCAAACTCAACTTCAACATTCAACAACCTGGACTAGAGGAAGGTGTCCCTGATTTAAAGGTGTCCCTTTAAGGTCCTTTCTGACCCAAACCATTCTATGATTTTAGTTCTGACTGTCATGTGTGGGTCCTCTCATAATCCCTGCACCACATCCAATGCAAGGAAAAAAAAAAAAGATAAAATAATAATTTACATTTGGCCTCACCTGGAAAGCAACCACATATCCCCTAGTGACTAGAGTCAGCTCTTTCACCATGACCTTGCCTACAGCTCTCTCCCTCCCATTCTTTATACACAGCTACTGATAATAATCATATGGCAAACAGGTAAAAGGCTTCACCCTGGGTCTGCAGTCACAGCAGATGCTGGGTGTTCAGTCCAAGCAAGAGCCAAAATTCAAAGGAAACAAATTTGAGAGAGTTTATTGCAATATTAGCTGTCCAGGAAAAGACACGCAGTCACCACAGTTCAGGCTTTTCTATTAAAAACTTATCCTAATGCTTCTCCAGAATCCCAAACTATATGAAATTAGAAAATTTAATTCTACACTACTCAAAAGCAGAAATTAGAAATTATTGCTGAAGCAGAGTAAATATCAACTCTAAAACACAGAGGAAGAATTAAGCTTTTCTAATTACAGACAAAAGCCTAAACAGTTGCAAGAAAAACATATGAAACTCAAAACCAGAGTGCTGCCTATTACCAAAAGTACTGCTACATTTTATATTTATTGAACATTCCAGTTTAAGCCTGATAAAATGTAATCTTAAGTATTATCTGAGACCTGACCAGGTTTTTTAGGGTTTGTTTTTTTGGTTTTTTGGTTTTTTTTTTAATTCATGGCTTTATTTAGTAGGTTTTAAATTTTTTACTGTACTTTATATTTTAATTGTGAAAAGTCATTTCATGAGCAGGACAAAATTTTGGTCATCATCAGCTTCTCAGTGCTCTGGGACATGTTCAGCTAGATGAGCTGTAACCTTACACTGTTGCAAGATGTTCTGCTGGCAAGAAGCAGAATAAATTACTTTTAGGCTTTCTAGCTGTGTACTGGCTGTATAAGAATGCAGGGTGGTTTACTAAGACAGGGCAGTTGTTTTAAGAAAAACTCCTCTCTCTATGGTTTTACTCTCTTCAACAAGTTTCACAAATGTTGGTGATGTTGCTCAGTATAATCAAAATCTCAGCAAGATTCTTAGGATTTTTAAATGAAGACAAAATTTCAATCTTATTTTAATGCAAGTCAGTAAACCATTAGCACAATGGGTCATTGACTTTTCAAAATGCATTCTCCCTGAAGTAAGGGAAAACAGACAACAGAAGTGTTTGCAGGGTCAAACAGCTTCTAAAAAAATTTCCAGATAAGATTAGACAAGAAGAGATTTGACAGCTCTGCAATTTATAACCATTAAAATGCAAGATATTATTTAGAACTTTGTCCACCAGAAGGAGATGATTCAGACAGGGAATCATGACTTCTGCCCTAGTCAAATGTGTGGAGATAAAGACTTAGACAAATTTTCCAGTAGAAAAGTATAGTTTTGGCAAAGATTTCCATTGCTCTCTACCTCAGAACAAATAAGTAAAACCTTTGTACAGGAGAAGACCCTGAAATCCCTCATTATTAATCCAAACTATATTTGAAATATTTCATTAGAGTTGTGCAATAATGGTTTTCTAGTGGGGAATTACGCTTCCCACATCATAGAATGAATGTGATGCTGAAAAGCACAGCATCTTTTATAATGCAGCAGCACTATGATAAACCTTGTATTATTAAATTTTTTTGGTCTTCAGGTATCGACAAAGAATCTTTGTTCCATGAAAAAATAATTCTACCTTTTCTGTTGTTATGAATATTCTGAGTGTCTCTTAGGTGACTGGACTCCTGATTTGCCACATGCCCAACATCCACAAATTCATAACTCCATTTTCTACACTCTGTCTGGCTAGTTAAATAAGTCTCTTGCCTCTGAAGGCATGAAGCCAGCAAGAGACCTTTCTGTGCTTTGCAGCACGGAGGCAGCAAAACCCACTAAACCCGACCAAGATTTGACAATGATCTGCTTAGACCCAAGACCAGCCTGTGAAGAACACCTTTCTCTCTATGCTGACATTGCCTACAAGTGCTCTATTTTCATATTTAGGTTATTTGGACAGCAATCAAAGACAGTGCTTGGACTCCCACTTCAGGTATATCCCAGACCCAGTGCAGGCAGAAAGGTAAGGACAAGTTTCACCACCCAATGGTCATTTAAAAAGGAAGAGCCAGCAATCCTCAGTCAGCAGGAGGTAATGGCAGTGAGCTGGTGACACAGAATGGTGTTTTCCATGTTGCTTTGCAAAGGAACAGGCAGGAAGGTCATTGGTATTATCATCCTGACATTAGAGGAACGAATGAGGAATAGGGAGCTGAGGGAATTAGTCTAAAGGGGAACTTTCTTGCATGATCAGAAAGAGCCAGGACTCTTAATGTCCAGTCCATGTTCTCAGGCTGTTTCATTGCCAGGACAATGCATTCAGACTAAAAATAAAAGTAAATTTTTATTTCCACCAACAAAAAAGATGTTGCAACTCTTCACCCGAAATTAGTCAACTGTGGTCATTTCTACACCAGAGAATATATTTAGAATCAGAGTGGACATTTCCCCATCAAACAGGATGCTACAATTCAAGTGGGAATTTGTACTTGGAAAACCCTTATGTCACACTGCTCAGGAGGTTCAGACAGCCTTGAACTCTGGACTGCAAAGCCTGAGATGGGGGAAGTACAGATGGCAATAAAACATTGTCCTGCATTTGAAGCAAGTTAAAGCTTTGAGAAATAATCCACTCGCAGGGAAGAAACCCTTCTATTTTATCATCACATTGATCAATTTTTTTTAACTGACCATATTGTAAAAGATATTTTCTACTGACATTTGACAGCAGAAAAATTTTATGACTAAAGAAAGTCAGTAAATCACTTCCCTATTCTTCTGCTGACAATATCTCTCTGTCACTCAGCAAGCCATTTTCCATTATTGCTACCACAGTGATGTAGAATCCTTTTTTACTCCTTGAAAAGAATATTCATCATTCATAAATAACCTCTCAGTTGTTTCACTTTATCTTTTACTAAAGCTGTTCCCTCTAAATCTCAATTTTTCTTTGGATTCGTGAAACTTTCATGTAATTCTCTCTTGTCCAGAAAGATATCTGTTAACTTTCTGCATCAAAATGTCAGACTGAGGAAAGTTCCTCCTGAAATGAGTTTCCCCAGTTCTTCGTCTCTGACCTTTTAAACTGTAATGCTCTTTTTACCCATTATGTCTTTCACGATCTCAGTGACTTCAGTTAAAATCTTCACTTCCAAGAAAAAGAGTATTGAGCTAGAAAACCATTTTCTTCCTACTATGGAATTGCCTTCAAAAGATCTCCTACTCAGACCCTTCTGTTAACAGACTATTGACCATTTTTCAATTGCTCTCTCTTTTGCTACCTTCCATAAGGGCTACCTGTGCCCAAGTTTCCCCTCACTTTTGGGTTAAACCCCAAAGACTTTCCTCATAACACCTTCATACACCAGAAACACCATTCTTTTCCAGTATTGTGTCTTATCCCAGGTGGAGAATTGGGAATCTGGGCTTGTTTCCACTAATGCTACTGACATCATATGATACATAAATGGTCATGAATGAGAACCATTTAAAATCACTTTAGCCTGATAGGGAAAGCTCCACATTCTCACTATTATCTTCTACACAGAAATAAGGTCAGAGCCTGCTTCTCTAGGTCATTTGAAACTGAAAGCAGCCCTTCCCTCACTTGGTTTTAAGGCATGGAAAAGGCATGGAAAAACAAACACACATAGCTGTCATAGCAGAACTCCAGGTTAATCAGTTATGTTGAGAACTTGTCCTTCCTTTGTTGCGCTGATCTTCTCAAAGAGCTTTTACATTTCAGCCTGTGAAAACACACAGAGTATTTAACCTTTCCCAGATACCCCCTGCATGAAGAAGTTGAGTTTGGCTATTTTTTTTGCAAACAAAAGAGGCTCTTAACCTTTTAGCAGTCACTTGTAACAAACTAGAGTGTTTGTTAAGTACTAAACCCCCAACACATGCTTGAAAAAGTAGCTTTATACCTACTGGTCTACAATCTACATTCCCAGCAAACCTTGTTTGGGAAAACTTGAGAGAAGAATTCTCAGGGTTTAACCCCTGCTGGCAACTAAGTACCACACAGCTTCTCACTCAGTCCTCCATCAATGGGATGGGGAGAGAACCAGAAGAGTAAAGGTAGGAAAATTCATGGGTTGAGCTAAAGACACTTTGACCTATAAAGCAAAAGCTATGCACATAAGCAAAGCAAAACAAGGAATTAATTCACTGCTTCCCATCAGCAGATGTTCAGTCATCTCAAGGACAACAGGGCTCCATTGCATGTAATGATTACTTGAGAAGACACACAACATCACTCCCAGCATCCTTCCATTCCTTTTTCCCCAGCTGTACATACTGAGCAAGGTGCCACATGGTCTGGAATATCTCTGTGGTCAGCTGGGGTCAGCTGTCCTGGCTCTGTCCCCTCCCAGCTCCTTGTGCACCCCCAGGCTTCTCGCTGGTGGCATGGGGAGCAGAAAAGGCCCTGATTCCTTGTAAGCACTGCTCAACAGTAACAGCATCTTCATTATCAACACTGTGTTCAGCACAAACCCAAAATGCAGCTCCATACCAGCTACTATGAACAAAACTCTGCCCCAGCCAAAACCAGCACAAGGAGTTTGCATTGCCATCCTCTCCTTAAGAGCTCTTGATGGATCTTACTTCCATGGCCATTTCAAACCATTTGTATTTTTGGCCTTCAAAATACATTCTACATAGCACATAATTATATTGCTGACACTGCCTTCAGAGTTATTTTTGTTCAGGCCATCTACATTATTTCATTTGGCCTTTGAGTTCTTGTCCTGACTGAAAACATCAATATCCCTTTCCTGAATGACACTATATCATTCCAAGCCCATCACTGCACAGTTAGGGGAAGATTCTTCCTCATGTTCATTACTTTGCTTTACTAACATAGAATTATTTTGCCACTTTCATGTTCTGAAGTTCAGGATGATGATGTCCTTGTGCTCCTATATTGAGTCTTGATTCCCCTTTCCACTGACCCCTTTTCCCTATAATTATGAACATACACTTTTGCACAAACTGGTTTTTTTTCAAACCATCTCTCACAATGTATCACTTGCATGATCAGTGACAGCTTAGTTAGAAAGCTCTGGCTAAAACTAACCAAAAGGGATCTTTTAGGAAACTAGCTATCCCACAGTATCCAGACCATTTCCTTTCACAGATACCTACATTTGCTTGTATAAAAATGAAGAATTGCAACTTTCTCCAAAAGGACACATTAAAATGAACAGACATACAATTTGGATAACAAGTAGTAGCTATTTTCCACAGGCTTGTGGTTTTAAAACTGCAATCAGTAAGTAGTTCAATAATTTTACATGTTCCTTCTTTTTGAAATCTTGGTCAAACATCCCCAATATAGGCACTTGCCACTCGACCTTTTTAGAACTTCATTGGTTCACTTTTGGGAAGGAAGGAGTAGACCTTCTTTTACCTCCCTTTTCCAGTAAAAGAAGCCTGTTTTTCCATTTCCAGTAAGAACAGCCTGTTCTTTATCAAATCATAAAAACCTGTGTGGGAGTAGAAAAACAGCAAAAATAAGGAAGAGGGCACGGTAAATTAAAAGCAGCTAAGTATGCATACCATAGAAAAGAAAAGCAACATAACTTCAAATGACCTTCTTGCACATTGAAGGCAACTTTTGACAAGCTTCATATAGAAATCCACAGTGCTTTGTGTTTCTGATGGATTTTCTTGGGCTAACTCTGGCTTTGATACTTGACAAGGAGACAGCCATTTGCAATGTTCCAGAAAGGTCTGGTAGAAAGCTGGAGATATTGCTGTGTCCTTGTAGCACTCATAACAAAGATAAGGAGTTTTGGACAGAATCAATCTCTAACCCCTAACAGGTTCACCATCCATCTCAGCCCCAGCTGCTAGGCTGCAGCAGGAAGGTTGTGCACTGCTACTTTCACACAGAACTAACCCCATACCCTTAGAATCCTTTGACAAATCTATGTCCAAATATATATTCTCACTAATTACATTTCGTTTCCTTTTCTCTCATTCTATATGCCTTATTTTTTCCACAACCCTTGGTTAAACTTGTGAGATTATGACCAAATCATTTGAAAAGCAATGGAAAGGTTGATAGAGTGCTGCTGCCATCTGAAGCACACTCACCCATTGGTGAGGTCTGGGATCCACTCAGAGAGAAATAGGATGCCATAGGTAAAGTGGAGAAGGTGACACCTCTTACACAAAAACCACCCCACCACTGTTCCCTAAAGCCCTGCACAAAATAAGGAAGTTGTTCTCTAGGTACAATCCTGACAGGCTTCTCACCAGACACAGAGACATTTCTTAACTAAGCACACAAATCCTTGAAGTTAACAAGAGTAAAGTTGTAGGATCTGAACTACGGGGGTAAAATTAAAATAATTTCTCACTTACAATTAACTGGATGACAATTGTGAATGGGACAGATCCTGACCTTGTGGTCTGAGCCTGGTCACTGCTGTCTTCTTGCCTGCATTCCACACCCCTCCTTTAAAAGAACCGGTTCTGTTATGCTCAGATAACCTGAATGCACACACAGCATAAGGGCTTTGAGGGGATCTTCATCTCACAGGATGATAATTAGAGTGTTATTAAGCTATGGGGGAAAGGCTAGGGTGGAAAGAGAAGTGTTTGGGATTTTTTGGGAGTAATGGAGGGATGGGAGGTGGTGGGAGGGGGTTCAGCAGGGGTAGCTTATGGGGTTTTTAGGTGAGAAAAATATACCTGTTTGACTCCAGTATACACAAATCTGGATTAAAATTGTTAAAACCAGTGAACTGCAGACACCCATAAAAAGCACTGTATTTACAAGAGGGAGAATATACCTAAATCTCCCTTTTCTTTAGACTAAAGGGGTTATCTAACCCCATGAGCGTAGCCATGCGAAAGAGAAAGGCAAAGGAGCAAAAGGAAATCTTTGGTGGTGGTTGTGTGTTCAGACCCAGAGCCCTCAATAGTTCACAGAGCAGTAACTGAAGTGAGCAGTACAGGCTTCTGGCTCTCTGATCACCAGAGAAAAAGATGAACACTTAAGAGGAACAAATTATATAAGCAATATGAGTGCAAGTAAAGTGATTTGGGAAAGGGCAGCTTTCTACTCACTGTTGATGAAAGCTGGCAGTCAGCAGCCACAAGCTCTAGGCACTGCCTGGCAGATTTCAGAGAGCTGTGCCTTTGAAGAAACTGCAAACATGTAGTGAGTGACAACAGGAATCAGTCAGAAGAAAGCATGTGTTACATTTTATCAAATCAGAGAGTGCTAACTCTTCCAGAGAGCACCTCTGAAATAAAAAATATCCAGAGCATTAGGATAAATACCTCATAAAGTGTTAGTGACAGACATTAAAATGACTTGTAGCACAGAGGCACTTGCTATAGACTCGGCCTGCCATGAGACATTTAAGGCAAAAGTTAAAACTAAAAAATAATATATAACCACATCAAATATCAATACTTCTGGTCTTAAAGGCAGCAACAGAAGTGACAGTGAGCATCTGCCAGATTTGCAAGGATCTCTGCCTTTCTTTGTCAGATCCCATGTGCATGCACACATCAGTGCTCCCATCTGAAGACAGCACTGAGTTGAGAGCAGCTGAGCTCAGCACCTTCTCCTACTTTAGAGTGCATTCAAGGCAACAAGGCAGAGCCAGCCAAGTAGTATAAACCAAGGGTTTTTACTCCTAGCATCAGTCCAAAAAGCTCTTTCCAGAAATGGTCATCTAGTTCTTAAATAAACAAGACATATCCTTTGTCAGTGCTCTGGGAAGCCAGTAAATGCATTTGTGTTCGAGAGAACATACACCCATTGTTTTGAAGGGTCACTTCTTCTTCTTCAGGTCACTTTAAATAAAATAGAATCAATAAATAATTTAGGTTAGAAGGGACCTTTAATGATCATCTAGTCCAACTCCCCTGCAACAAGCAGGGACACCTTGAACGAGATCAGGTTGCTCAAAGCCCCATCCAGCCTGACCTTGAATGTTACCAGGGGCATCTACCACCTCTTTGGCCAACCTGTTCCAGTGTTTCACCACTGTGCTTGTAAAAAAATTATTCCTTGTATCTACCCTGAACCTGCCCTGTTTTATTTGAAAGTCATTACCCCTTGTCTTATTTCAACAGGTCCAACTAAAAAAACCCTGTCCCCACCTTTCTTACAAGCCCATTTAGATACTGAAAGGCTGCAATAAGGCTCTTCCCAGAGGCTTCTCTTCTCCAGAATCATCAGCCCCATCTCTCACAGCTATTTTCATAGGAGAAGCATTTCATGCCTTTGATCATTTTCATGGTCCACCCCTGGACCCTCTCCAACAGATCCATATCTTTCCCATGCAGGGGATCTGGGAGCTGGATGCTGCACTCCAGGTGGGTCTCACCAGAGCAGAGAAGAGCAGCAGAATCCTCACCCTGCTGATGACTCCTCTCTGAATGCAGCCCAGGGCACAGTGAATTTCTGGGCTGTGAATGCACATTGCCATCTCATGTCCAGCCTCTCTTCTGCCAGCACCCCCACATCCTTCTGTGCAGGGCTGCTCTCCACGTGCTCATCCTGTGCTGATAACCAGTATGGCCCCACCCCAGGGGTAGGACCTTGCACTTGGCCTCGTTGAACATCATCAATAGTCCAGGGGCCCACTTCTGAGCTTGTCCAAATTTACTGTAGGTGCTTTCAGTCCCACCATGTCATTGACAGAGGCATTGAGGGTCCCAGGCCCAGGGCAGACCCCTGAGGGACACCTATCCTCGCTGAATGGCAGTGATGTGATTGCCCCAAGCTTAGAGAGCTTGTAAGAGGAAACAGATGAGCAGTCCAGACAGCAGCTCATCAGTGAAGGTGGATTCTGGTGGATTCTAATCAATTAATAAACACGAGCCAGGGTTTCCTCAATCACTCTGCAACACGCCTTTATTCTTTCCCATTTCTCTTTGCTTGGAGTTAGTGAGTTTTGGGCCTTTCTGTAAATAATTCATAGAAGTCAATTATATTTCTAAAGCTTTTCTAGGTTTATGTACTGTATATGCTATGGCTGTACCTCAGAAAAAAAAAAAAAGCCAGCCAAATTTGAAATGCAGCACAGGGGAAGAGGAAAGAGTGAATGCAGTTTGCAGGAAGGGTGAATGTAGGACATCCCATGAATAATGGATGCCAAAAGGCATAAACTGAAGAACTGAGACTTGCACAACTCTCCTGGAAAGTTCAGCATTTTCCTTTCTTCCTTTTTACAGCAGTTGTAATAAATACCTCCTGTTCAAATATTTATTAAAATAATTTATATTTCTTATCTTGAAACCATCTCTTCAAACAGGTACTTTGCAAAACCACAATCTCAGAAAATTTTCCTCCAAGCTGGGAGCCAAGAATCAATAGGGATACTCATTGGAATGCTTCCCATTCAGTGGGCATGCAACAGGAACACAATCGCATCCTCATTTTTGTTTCTTATTGTTTTATACCTTAATCTCAGGAGATTTATTCTATGTAACTATAATTTCCAGAAACAGTCTTTCAGTGCAATACAACACAAAGGTGTTTGAAGGTAAAAGCAGGTGTGGTAGATTTGTTTAGTCAAAACCACACTAATTTTCAAATTGCCACATTCTCTGCCATACTGAGAGGAGCCACTTATGGGAAAAGAAGGCAGTACTGTGCAGGCAGTCCCCCAAAATTCTGTGCATTTTCCAGCCAAGTTAAGCACCCATATTCCTAACAAATAAAGTGTTTCTTCTCACTCTAAGAACAAGCCAACTCTCCTATCTCATGGTAAGGCACATTATGCCCTATGCTTAAGTGACAAAGTATTTCTTTGTTTGTAATTTCCATTGCTTAAACTCAGAAGCATATAAAGAGAAACAAACACCACCAAGAGCCAGACTAATCCTCTTAAGGCAGAAAATCCACTAAAATCAGTAGCTAAGCTAAGCAATTCCCTCCTGTACTCTCAGCTGCAGAAAGACTCACGAGCCTGTGGTCAGTGGAAAGAAATTCAGGGGTCCTCCCTTTCCACCGAGGCACCCAGCACACCTCAGATGAGCCTGACTGTGGTGTAGACAAGAGATGCAGCCCCAGTTGCTGCCAGTAGAGCCTGACCACCCCAGCCTGTTAGTCACCACCACACACTGTTGCTGCTGCCTCATCCTTGGGCCTGTTGGTGTGCTCAGCCCCAGCCCAAACCAGCTCTGCCTCGGTTCACACCAGGGTTTTGGCTTGACAGAAAAGTACAAATCACAAAGAAAACCATCTGGTTTTGACAGGAAACACCTTTTTATTACCCACCTTCTGTTCACTAGACTTTGCTGGGACCTAGCAGTTCATTATGGGGAACCCATGATCCTAGAGGGGCATATAGACCTTAAAAATTATCTATTTCCACCTGCTGCCATGGACAGGGACACATTTCTCTATTCCAGGTTGCTCCAAGCCCTATCCAGCCTGGCCTTGGACACTTCCAGGGATGGGGCAGCCACAGCTTCTCTGGCAGCCTGTACCAGGGCCTCACCACCCTCACAAGAAATAATCTCTTCCTAATCTAAACCTGCTCTGCCCTTCAGTGTAAACCTTCCCCCCTTGTCCTATCACTACATGTTCCTGCAAAAAGTCTCCCTCCATCTTTCTTGTATTCTCCCTTTGGGTACAGGAGGGCCATTAGGTTACCATAAAACTTTCTCTTTTCCAGGCTGAACAACCACAATTTGGTTCAGGGTGCTGTCACAGGGAACAAGGACAGCAGGTGGGTGAACACCTCCCCTGTTCCAAGCCCTTCTCTAACCTACAGGGAGAAGGTTATTTAAAGATCTTGCTCATTGGCACAAACTCAGCCATCATCTCACCCACCCACCATCGTCACTATCCCAGGGCACAAGCTTTGGGATTTCATCTACGCAGATGGAGAATTAAATCTTTCTTTCCCCGTGAGTTTCTTGGTGCAAATTCCAACTCTTTTTGGCATACAAGAAAGGTTAACTGCAGCTGACAGAATAGTCTGTTCATCTTGAGTTCTTGGAGTGAACTGAGACAGAGGAGAAAGTTTTCAGACAATATTTTGTTGCTTTTTTTAATTAACACTCATGTCTCCATCTGTGCAAGTGATAGTCAAGATTCCCACAGCTTTTATTGGGTCTGATACGGCAAAAGCTGTGTATTTCTAAGAGTTCTAAGATCAGGAGATACAAGATCATAAAAGTCAGTTTTATGGGAGAAGGGAACATGAGCATCTAGAACTGTTTGGGAAGAGCTTTTCAACAGGACAGAACAACAAGAAAAGTGAAATTAGTGACAATATGTTTGTGTGCTTTGCATTTTATGATGTATCGATGGTTTCAGATCTGTACTGTTTACATTTCTATTACCATGACAATGCTCTGAAAGTTTCTTCAAGTGGAGAAAGAGTGGCCTCCTTGGGTCAGAGTACCTCAAAAATCTCTGCAGCTTCTTTATTCTTCTCATATAGGCATAAACTCTGCTTCCCTGATAGTGGCTGCTTTCTGTGTCTGATGAACACCCAGACACAGCTCACTTCCACAACTGCACATGGGAAATAGCTCAACCACACAAGTCTAATACAAAGTTACACCTTGAGTTTTAATTCCATGTATGTCCCTGTCTCATTTTAAACAACCATTAAAAAAATAAAAGGGATGAAGGTACATGGCACTTGGTTCAGGTTCCATAAAGCTCCTATTGACTTTCCTGAGCTCTGGGCCAAGTCTTGATTTTATTGCCAATTTGCAGCCACTTTCCACAGTCTCCTCCTCTTGCCTCCAAACTTAGCTGTAGGGAGTCACTTTTCTCTTCTTTATCTAAGCATTCAACCCCACCTTATCTTTTTGTGTTTTCAACCCTACCAACACTTTTTCTGTTTCTCCAGCAAGAAAATACTGCCCTCATCCAGCCTCTTCAAAGATTCCTGCAGTTTTAGTGAGTAACACTGGTGCAGAGCAAAGGCAGCTTTCCCCTTTGAACCAGAGCTTCAAACCATGCTCCTCATTACCACTCAACACACAGGTGTGATTTATGTTAATTGCAAGCAGTACCAGAAAAAGTAGCACTTTTCTCAGTACTGAAAACACCTTATTTCCTCCTGCAGAAATAGACTCTGTGCTCTCTGCACCTCAACACTTAACTACTTTTAGCATCTGCAGATCAATTAGTCAGATACCTACACAGATTCAATTTCCACCCAAACACATGTTCAGTTACTCATCAGTGAACACGTTTAAAGAGAGCACAGCATAGGCTGTGTTCTGTTTAAAAACATGCCAGTTAACTCTCAATTTAACAAGCATTAGATCCAAACTGCTTTCCAATTGTTAGCTCTAACAGAGCTTTCAGACACTGTCTGAACTTCAGCTGCACAGGTTTGTGTGGGCTTCTTCTTGCCTAAGCCTCAGGCTGCTTCCATTACTTCCAAAGCTTCAGAGAAACAGCACTAGTTTAAAATAAAGCCCTTCTGTGAGAACAAGCTTGGGATTTAAGGGCAGGCACCTTTTTTTTTCAATGTGTATCTTATTTTTTCTTTTAGTTTGACCAATAAAAAAGAGCCTGTTCAGGTTCCACTTTTTATCCTGTTTGATACCTTGGCCTTCACCAGCACAGATATAGTGGCTAGAAACAGTGTGATAACTTCCAGTGACATTTAAAAGCATGTTTCTCTGAGTATTAGGCAGTTCAAGTGCTGGAAGTAGAGGTGGTTTAAAACAAATATTTTCTACTTTTCCCCAGAAAATCTTTCCAAATTACAACAAGCATAAAAGAAATAGGCACTACAGAAGTGTAACAGATCCTGAAGGAACAGTTATAACCATCCTCTGAATTTGTAGATAGTATTATCTTCTTTCTATAACTTTTCTTTAAACTACCAAGTAGAACTGAAGGAATAACTACACCCCAGAAATTTTCAGTGCTGGCACCAGGATGCTAAATTTTACACAGCAGCATGAAACTTGCTATAAATTAGCACATTTCCAACTCCTACTGAGATTTTCTATGAGAACAGGTAAGCATAAAAGTAATTGTTTTGTCAGTTTTTCTAGAGACCAAAAACAAGTTTATCATGAATGAATAAAATACTGGACATATACAAATGTGCTTTTCTTTTCCCCATATGACCTTCCCATCAGAATTAATCTGAAAAGGTAAATGCTCCAGCACTTCACAGATGCAAGGTGCTGCTCAACCAGTGAATTGCTCTGTCCAGTGAAGAAAAGCTCAGCTTCCAGCTCTGCTCCCATGAGAGGCACCACAGGGTTCAACACTCAAAGCTTTCAGCAGGGACAGAGCCAGTGGGATCCCCAGAGAAAACAATTTCTCAGACAGGCACAGCTATGTGCTTCCAGCTGGGAAGGTATTTGCTGACACCGCCCAGTCTAAATATTTTGTAAATCTACTATGAAATCTACAAAAAACTGGTGCATTAAGGTTTCAGTTTGGCTTTTGGGAAGAGATCAATGCCATTCAATCCCAAAATTATTTCTTGCAAAACTTCAGAACAACTGCTTGAGTGTTCTGCCACTCAGAAGCAGAAATCTAAGCCAACCCAGTGAGGCAGATGCCTACTCTGTTCTCTAGGGGGGATTTTATTACCTTCACTAAAGAAACACTTCCCACTAGTGAGTTGCATGATGCAATTACATCTGTTGTATATAAAGCAGGGAGGTGTTCTTTCATCTTCCTCTTGGGTCACTCTCTCCCCAAAAGTAAATCCCAAATTTAATTCTGCACTGATAGAGACTTAAGACCAAAGACAGGTAGAAACACATTCTCCAGTGCTTTCAAAGGTGACTCTGTTTGAGGACACATTAGTTTAAAAAGCATCTTTCACATCTTATGCCAGATATACAGTGACACAAAAAACCTTCAGGCAGGAAGGAAGCAGCAATGCTAGGAACAACATGAGGAAAGCCTCCCTTAAAGGAGTTGGAACTCCCATATGCTTTAGGTCAGCAAATTTCAGAGGATCAAAGAGGTGTATCTGACATAAAACTTGAATCCCATTGTCTCTAATGTCCAGTTTCCATTTTAATCTATACCCAATTGCCTAACATGTTGAGCAGACATCAAAAAAATCTTAGACAATTTTTATTAAATCTACTGTCTTTAAGGACATAAATTAGCTTGATTTCAGGTGCTTCGCTTGCAGTCTATCTAGTGATAGAATTACTTCTGGTATATAGAGGTTCACACAATTCACTGTGTGAAAAATTGAAGTGAAGTGGACATAAGAACAGCTATATACCTAGTGAATCCAGGCTTCTGAAATGATGTGTCTTTGATTCAACCATTGACAGCATCAGAAAACACAAATTCTGACTACTCAACAGCAGTTAAAACTATTATTTCTCAAGAATTTTGAAATAAAGTGCTTTATCTGAACAGCCAAATATTTGGTACAACAACTCCCATAATATCTCAAGAATTTGTAGATCAAGTACCAACAGCTCGTTGCTTCAGCAGTCACTGAGGCTCCACCATCTCTTTAGACCATCCCAAGACATGGACCTCCCACCATGAACCAGCTTTTTGCAGTGCCTGAGAGAGAAGTCAAGGAAGGCCATGTACCAACACCATTTCAGGTGGCTTTCACCACATCAGTTTTCTACAGATGCAGGTAAAGTCGTGGTATGCAGCAAGCATTACATGGCTCAAAGCTTCAGCTGGGAGCTTCTCACCTATGCCCTGGCTTGGCTCTTCCTCATGAAACTGCTGCAGAGTGCAGCAGGGCTGTGCTGACGCTGGGCTGCTCCTTTCTGACCTTCCCCCAAAGGGTGTTCGAGTAAGTCAAATGCACCATCCTTCAGAGTGATACAGAGGCATTGAAAAGCACAGGTTTCTGACCATCCAAAGCCTCTCATTTGATGTCCTTCACTTCTGGATCCCTATATCTTGCTGCCCTATACATTTGGATCAATTCCTATAGGTATCTGAAATGCTACTGCCTTGAGAGACATGCAAAATTAACCTGAGACACCTGAGCAAAATTAGCTGTGGCAGCAGGAAAGTAGTAGATGAGCAGCAGTTTACAGAGTCCCTGAACCAGCAAATTGCTGTCTGTTGAGCACTTTGTCCATGATAGATACCTCAGCCTCATTAAGAAGCCACATGCTCCAGTCTTGTTTCACAGCACAGGGATCTTCTGCTTGAGCTCTAATTAAGCTCTCATCAGTCTGCAGCTCAAACAGCTGTGGTAAATAGGGCTCTGCTCAAGTTACCAGGCTTCTGCTGGCTACGAGGTTCCCCCTCCCTTGTTAAATGCTTAATGCTGGCCAGTATTTTTTTCCCTTATTAAAATATTAGATGAGTAACTCTTCAGAAGATTTGAGATTCACTACACAGCAAATACTTAAGAACCTCGAATAGCTCACCAGAACCTAACCACAACTTTTTCATAAGCTCCAAATCAAAGTTTTACACCTTCTGATAATCCTCTCAGAACAGTCCCCCCTGCAATTAATTTGAAAGCATCTAACAGAACATTTGCTGGCAACAGATGACAAGTAATGAGAAAAATGCACCGATTTCTTCCTGCTGTGTGAGTTTTGGGTCCTTCTCTTGTGAGCGGAGGAGAATCCAAGCAGGAAGATTTCTATTACACAGATGGCCTGAACACAAAGACACAGCAAGAAAGTGACACAAAGTTGTCCACTTGAAATCACAGTGAGCAGCACAAGCTGTTGTGCTGTTTACCCTTCCCAGCCACTGTAAAAAATCCAATCCAGAAGGATTTTACACTTCCACCATCTCATCAGGGTCTCCCACAAGCAGGGGATTCTGCCCCATGCTGCCACCAATTTCTGGTGTTTCTCAGCAAGACACAAGCAAGTTTCTCCACAAGGAGTGCTCCTGTTAAACATGGGAGTGACCAATCCAGGGCAGTTCCATCTGTCCATGCATTCATTCTATGGCACAGAGCAAAAGTTCATTGCTTGTGTGCTCCAGGGTTCACAGGATCATGAAGATCAATGCTGTGGTGCCTGCACCATGCTACATACTTTTTAGCAAATTTCCTGTGTCTTCAAGCAATAACAGAGAACTTTGCAAGACCTTTACTGGACAACCAATAAAACCAGTAATGTGGACAGAATGTGATCCAGATGGTCATGGATGCTTGCCTTTGTTTGCTAAGTCAGGCAGCTTTTTTTCCTTTAATGTTTCCTTTCTTGGCAGTTCTAAAATCAGTGGAAGCAGTTTAGAGAGCTGTAGAAATAATGCATAAAATTCTGTCCATCCATGGAGATGTTATAGTGTGCTTTTCTACAGCAGTACTAACATACCAAGTGAAAGTCAGCAACTGTCAGACTTTGTTTCAGTAAAACTCTGCAGGGTTTAAAAAACCGTGGTTGCAGACCTTGATCTGCAACTGGATCTTGTGTAACAGTCAGGCACATTTACTTACCTGATGATATTTAATTAATCCCACAAATATGAGATAGGTTCTTCTCAAAATTATTTCCAAATCAGCCAATGCACTTTATGATGGAGAATGTAATTTTCTTTACCATTTTTCTCTGGCAAAGGCAATAGAGATGGATGCTCAGCAAGAGGAGAGCTGTCACTCAGTATTGTATGAACACAAAAGGTAAACCCTTCACACTATACTTGACAAAAGGCAAAGACAAAAGAATGAGGTCACTATTCAAAGAGCAGAACTTAAACATACAAAGCAAGCTCATTTATTAGACAAGCAATTATTAGACCAATAAGACAACTTAATGAAGTGCACTCTCCTGTTTGTACACAATTTGCTTCTAAATTATAAGGTCTGTTGTGGGGATGTGTTTTCTTAACCCTTTCCCACCTATTGAGCAATGTTTTATACACCTCTGATGCTTTTCAAAGGAATAAACAATGTTAATAAATCCATCTGAGAAGAAATTAACTCTATCCCAGTTGAAAAAACAGTTGAAATGACAATGTCATTTCCTATTCTTGTTAGGATAGAGAAAGCAGGGCAAATAGAGCTTTTTATTCTGCCTCTCCATCCCCAACCCCAAACTCCTACCATCCACTTGGTTGTCACTCCACTGGAGGCTGTAATTGTGTCAAGCAGAAAGAGAATATAGACAACACTATGTTAACCAACTCTAAAACAGTAATTCATCTACTTGGATGTTTGATTGTCCAGTTCCTTCTCACTGAGTAGAAGTTTTTGGAAAAGAGCTGCATTAGATGGGACTAGTTTAGTTTATTAAAGAAAATGAGCATTCAGAATCAGATCAGAAGTAAAATGCTAGCTTCTATCTCTGATTATTCAAAGTGATAAAAAAACCACATATCCATATTAATGCCCAAAGATTGTGCTTGCCAGTGATTGGTATAATGGGGAATAGGCACTAACCTATATTCTTATACTGGAATCAATAACAATGTGCACAATTATCATAATAGCATTGCTGCAAATATCTGAAACCTTCACAGTTCCTGTGCAATTTATGCAGTCCAGAGCAACTATGGGTTATGGCACAGGAAAGGTTAATTTACACCAAATAGACTACACAGGAATAAAAACCTTTTTTCCTAAGAATATTGTCTGCATAAGCTCTACATTTCCATTTAGTTGCCCTTACAAGTATCATGAAACACTTCAATTTTAAGTAAGACATCATGTTTTATAAGACCAGAGTGTTTTGTTCAAAAAACTTTTAAATTTTTTTTTAGTCTCAAAGGTCACTTTGGAGAAAAACCAAAAAGGGACTGAGTCTCTCCCAGCAGAAGTTCACCAAACATGATTCTCTACTTCATTTTCCTCAGAATGGCATTTGGCAACAAATTTATCCTCTCCCAGAGTTCCCAGCTATCTCGTGCTTCAATGGCACCAGAGAAGTGATTTTCTGGTAAAGTCCAGCTGCCAGCACGGGCTGGGCAGGTCCTCCATTGCTCCAGTAGCTTTTCCAGTCAGCCATCAGTCATTTGTAGGATTAAAGTAAAACTTTGGAAGTTATCAGGGTTTTCTTTATTTCCCTCAGGGCCCACAAGGCAGGAATTTTAGCAGCATAGGAGATTAAAAAAAAAAAAAAAAAAGGCTGAANTTAACAGCAAAGGAAATTAAAAAAAAAAAAAAAAAAAAAGCCTGAACACCTTCCAGTAACTTCTCTACAGACCCAGGGGCCCAAGATCAAAGAAAAAACAAAACACCCAGACACAGCCAAACAGCTTTGGTAAACAGACTTAAGTAAAATCTCTGAACTGTAGAAATGTGTCAAAAAGCATAAGGAGTTTTGTTCGTAAACATTTTAATCATACCACAAATCTACTCAAGAGTATCTTTGTTGAAGTCCAAGTTCAACTAATATATGAGCTTGGTTCTGTGCATTACTCCCCACAAGCCTGACACAGCCCATTAACCATCTAATACATTAGAAACAGTTTTCTTGTACCCAGCTAGAGCCACAATATTTTTTTACTAGATATAAGTTTGTTCTGTACTCACTTTCAAACATACCAGAAGATTGAATGAGCTCTGAGAAAAGTGGTAATTTTAGTACAGCCACTCAAGATCAGTACAACTAAAATTAAATGTCCTTGCCAGAAATTTTTGGTACACTCAGAAGAAAGCAGCAAATAATGTCTGTGTTGCTGCCATTAATTTCATATCACCTCTTGTTGCTGGTCACAATTTCCATTTAATAGCAAGGCCACAGTGTCAGTACAAGAGGGAGGCACAGCAAGTCCTCAGTAAATACCTTCTTGTGAGGCACATCCGCCTGGGGGTTTTGTACCAGTATGCTCCTCACAAAGCTAATTGTATGATTGTCAAGAATGTGTTTTCTGTGGGTTGTACAAGCTGCTTGCTGTCAGAACTGTCCCTTAATAAAATACAAGAAACATTCCAATGCTCAGACCAAACTTCTAGACTCTGCACAAGCCTCAGGAGCAACCACTCCATTAACATCCTTATCCCAATCTTCAAGTCAGATGTGCAAAGACATTTGAATCCTTTTAGTGGCACACATGCCAGAGAAGTTAGCACTTTCAGGTGTATAAACTTTTGAGCTGTCTTTGCATCTCACAAGGTAACAGCAACAAGTAGGAAGAGTCCTGTTTGTAAACCATGAGTGAAATATGTGATCAAATGCCCAGAAAAATTCACTTGTAGTAGTCAGTCATTCTGACTCACATTGTCAGCTCTTTCAACTCCATTTACTTTGGCTTACAAAGAACCTCACTAAAATTACTGCATCTAGAAGCCTACATTCTGATAAGACCATATGCTAGAAGAAAAAGAAAAAAAGAAAAAAAAGTCGTCAAAGCCACTAAATCTCACCTTTTAGATCTAAAGTTTTTGGAAGCATTACTGTAAAAAAATATTATTCCTTATTCTCTGTCTGATAAAAAAGTGATCTGTAAGGTTTGATTTAGAGACAGCAAACAAAGACAGGCTGTTTATTTTCCCTTTCTTTTCATTTTCACACACTAAATGATGCCACTTCAGGGAGGAAACGCAGAGAAATATTACTAGGTTGGAACTTTTTAACATAAGAGTTCACTTCAAATAGAGTCTAGCACAAGTGTGGCTGTTGCTTTCAGCTGAAGGAGCACTAGAGTAATTCCTAGCTGTTTTCACTAGATACAGAGAAAATCAGCATTAAGCTATGAGCATGCAAACTGCTGATAAAATGGATTAACTTGTAAAAGGCTCATTTCTGAAAAATCCTGTTGCTTGTCACTGAACTCCTTGTGTGTCTTTAAGTCTAGTCTCACCTTCAAACCTAACACTTCAGGCTTTTCCTCCCTGCAGCAAAGAGGAGAGTAAAAAGTTTTGGCCTTATGTTATTCACTTCTTGCATCTCTTAATGTTCCAACTACAGATTTATTCCTTGTCTTTTTACTGCAGTCTCAGAGCACACCACAGTTACTGAAAATACACCATTTTGCCAAAACAACCACAGAACTGATGACATGGTTATAAGTTGCAGGAACTAGGAACTGAATCCAGATGTCCTAGATTTTGCTTCTAAGAATACCTCTGTTTTCCTTTACGTCTGAATTTTTTTTTTCTCATCATGACTAATACTGCAGTCTTAGCATCTTCTCTTTAAATCTTCCATATATGAGAGAAGAAGAGTTTCCAGGATCAGGTACCTTTTAACAGTCCAGGGAGAATTACAACTATTCTTTCCAGCTACCATAGGACACAGGTTAGAGATTAGAGTCCAGAAGAGCAACAGGGTTGAGGTGACACAAGTATTTTGGCATAAAAAAGTCTCAACAGCTCAATTTCTTGCAACAACCACTCTACAGCAGCTTTAGCTCACATTGACTGAGAAATGCAGCATGGGTTGACAGCTTCAAGTAAAAGAATGAAGCACTAAACACTTCATCTGTTTCCCTAAAAAGCTGCAGTAGGGCTATCTATGAGTTGAAACTCTCCAGCTTCAAAAATATTCAGAAAGGCCCACACATCACATGCCTTCTGGGGACTACTGCTAGATTTAAGAACTTGAGCTCATGGTCAAAGGCACAGAACCTCCAGATGTAGAGAGGATGAAGAAAGTTCATAATACTTTCACCAAGCCTGAGCATATTCCAGTTCAGAGCTCCAATGCCAGCACAGAAAGTGAAGTCAGTGATGCTGATGCTGCCTGCTCTTGTAAGTTTTGAGACCTTCATTGGTCTGCAAGTTACCAGATTTGTTCAATAAAACTGTTTTTTTTCTGCTACTACATGCTCATGATGCCTAAAAGGAACATTCCCCCAAGCCACTTCTGATGTCACAGACATTCCACAATTGTTTCCAGCTTGGGGGTAAAACTGATTGAAGATATCCTTTGCCATTCTCTTCCTGCAAAAACTGATGGGAAATGATTAATTCAGGGTTGCTCTGCCTCTGTTCCAGATAACATCCGTGTGACCCATATCTGGCACACCACATAGTTATGTCTTCTACGGTTGTGAGCATTTGAACAGAGCAGAGTGTGGACATGTGTGGCCAAAGTGAGGGGAAAAAAGCTCCAAGGGTGCCCTAGATCCTTAGCTCATTATTATTACAACACCATGAAAATAAGTAGTGAAAGCCCCACAAGAGAAATGGGGCTTCCAAATAAAAGGCAGATTGATGCAGGGGCTAAGGCTGACTCCAGCTGACCTGGAGTCAGAATGGGAAGCAGCAGGCTAATGTTTCCTCTGCAGCCTGTCACCAACACATGGACATCATCTCACCATTGCCAGAGAAGCAATTTGGCAGGCTACCCTCACCATGCATTTGTTATCATCTGCCACCTGCAGCTCATCCCTCCCTTCCGTTTACAACACACTGATGCTCACTAAAAGTTTTCCTAGTCCTGACTGATACAGCTGCTACCAGGGGTTTGAGCTAAATTATCTGCCTTTGCTCTATTCAGCCCTCACAGAGAGTCCTACCAGCTGTGGAGATGGTAGTTGCTCCAAGACTACTGGTAGGGATACTTTTATAAACCAGTTGAGTTTGAATCATGAAGGAAAAATACTCTCTTATGTGCTGCAGAATAAGGAAGTTACAGAGTTCTGAGTAGTTAACTACCATTTCTACTATTTTTAATATCACAACTCATATCCCCCCTTCTACTATTCACACTAATTTGACCTCCACTGAAACACAATGCTGTTAAGGGTCCTCATTCCATCTCCTGGCTTTATTAGAATTAACCTTTATAAGAAAAGCATGAGTCTTTCTGAAAAAACTTTTTCAAAGTGTGGTGATTTTAATCACCAAACTCCAGCTATCTCAAATTATTAATGTGTACATTACCAGCTAAGTAATATTAAAAATATTTCCTCCCCAAGTCCTCTCTAGTAGGCTTACTACTGTCAAAAAAAATGAGAGTAGTAGGGCCAATGATTTAAAACTGCATAGTAAAAATATTCAGAAAGGAAAAGAAATATCAAAACTAAGCTCATAACTCATAAAAACCTGTTAGGAAATGAATGAGCATGTCAACTAAATTGTGCTAAAACAAAATTCCAACAGTAAATATAGAAGCTATGTGACAGAGAGGTCTCAGCTAAAGGAAAATAGCCTTGCTGGGTTATTCCACCCTTTTATCACAGTCATCTTCAGGAGGGCTGATGGCTCTGCAGTTCCTCCTCTTGCACACTGCTTCAAACATATGCCCACCTCAAAGACCCTATGGTAAGGTTGGGCCCCTTTTAAGATCCTTTTGTTTTAAGCCTTAACTTCACACAGCTTCCAACTAGGCTAGAAATTTTTAATATAGGCAGCATTTTTTGGTAGCTGTAGCACATTGATACATGGATGCACAAAAGCTTTTTGCCTTTCACATGGCGAGAGTTTGTAGGAGCCACTTTGGCACAGAGAGGAAAGAAAGTGATATTGATGAAAGCACAACATCCTGGTTCACAGTTCCATCACACTTCCCAAATTTGTTCCTCCCACCCATCCCTCCACCAGTCCCTAAAGTCTTACAGGATACTTTGTCTCCCCTGGTCAATACTATTGCTTTGCACTGGGGTAAAGCATGTCCTTAAGGCTTGACAAAACAATTTGTCTTTAAACAGCCTGCATATCTTAATCCTGAAGGCACAACTCCCACCCCTGGAAGAGGGGGCAACACAAAACAGCATGAAACAAGCACTGAAATCCTGACTGCCTCTCACTGTCCACTTTTACCTTAGAGTGAAGTCATACAGTCATTATTTGAAGAAACAAACTTCTTAACTCAGGTCCAAGAACTTTCCCTTGTAGTAAACAAAATGTTTACAAGTTAGATTCATGGTTTCCCATAAACACCAAGATGACACTCTCAAGGAAAGAATTTGTGGCAATGACAAGCCATTGGAAAGCCAGATACTTCCAATTATCAGACGAAACTTTGTTCAGTGAGAATACTGTCATTCATCTGAAGGATGATTCCATTTCTAGTTCACCTGTGAGAAGCAGCTGGCAAACATCAGGAAAAAAACTCCCTCAAAGCACTTTTGGGTTCTCTTTATCCATTGTTTCCAAGAGAGGGGTCATGGTCATCTCCCTGACATATTCTTGTACCACACTCTTTTGTACAACTGAGACTTGCCAGGCACATTCCAAATACCAACAAGATAACAAAACTAGAATACCCTTGTGTCTATAACAGAGACTCTTAATTATCTATAAACATTCATGGCACAGTTCTGGTAATTAGTTCAAAAAAGTTAAAGCATAGCTTTGGATGTTCCAGGAAGAGATGTAGAAAGCCAGAACTGCCAGATGGATTATTTTCTGCAAGTTATTTATTCAGCATACCATCACAGAAAATTCAGATAGAGTGTAACACAATAGGACAGTGTAACAATTATTCTAAATCTCTGTGTAGTTTAGAAGAAATTACTTCCCTTTTGTAGCTCTACTGAGCCATCAGCATGCTTCTATAACTGAATTATGGTAAAATTTACTTTTTTACTTCTCTAGCCAAATTCTATCAGACAGCTCTTTTCAGAACAAAGCAGAAAAAAAGTTTCAGAACTTTAAGGCTTATTCAACCCTCAGAATTTTCTTTAAGGGGTTAGAAAGAAAGATACCTTATGTTCTTGTTCTATGTACAGATTTTTTAAATATATCTACCCTTTACCTACTAAGCAGATGAGATGCAAAAGAGGTTTTATATGCTGGAACAGCCACATGATACATCCAAATCTACCAGTGAAAATTACATCAAATCCATTAGTTCCCAAAATGAATGGACATTTTTAATCCGGTGTAGAGCCTTGTACATCCAGACAGCAGACCTGGAGCCAATTTTCCACTTCAAAGAGACCAAAGTGGTACTAGACACCAGTGCCTTTGAAGCATCATAGCCTTAACAGAAAGGAAACTTCCTATTAGGGAGGTAGATCAAAAGAATTTGGTCTTATAAGTCATTCATTTAGTCATATTTGGTTATTCTTATACTGAGCACATGCAGCAGCTCAATATAAGAGACTGAAGTCCTACCCTCAGTTTGAGTGGTCTAACAGGCATTGCACATGGTCAGGAACAGAATCTCTGCCAGTCGTGCTTCAGTCACTCCGAATGCAGCATTGTGTGTTCTGTAAAAGGCCAGAGCATACCCTCAGCTCCATAACCTGTCCAATGGCACTGCTAAACCAGGTCTGGGGACACAACACCAATGTTGTAGTTATACCACTCACATTGTTGATGTCGGTCCTGGTTGAAACACAACCTATAGCCTATAAAAATGAGATTTTATAGGCTATGTCCAGCCTGCAATATCT
>VZTN01011449.1:53531-119874 GCA_013400515.1 Erpornis zantholeuca
CCTGTTTCTAGGAGCATGGCAAGGCAGGGTGGTGACTTTCAAGACACCAAATATTTGCAAAAAATATAATGCAAAGTCATGACTGATTTTAAGTAGCAATTACCATTATTTTTTTCCCCCTCAGTGTGCTGCTATACATTTCTAAGAGCTTAAAAAGAAAATAAGTTTTTGAAGAAAAGCCTAGTGTAAACTTAAAGCAAGGTATGGTGGATTTGGTGATACACCTTGAGATAACAATAAAAGGTTACATCAGTGACCCCTTTTGGTGTGGTTTAAGTCTAGTGTTTTACAGGGTACCAACAGCCCATTAATCTCCTCCCTTGATTTACCCTTAGATAAAAGGATGGGATTACCTTGATTGTGCTGAACAGATCCCTAGTTACTAACTTCAGAGAGAATTCCATCACAACAGAACTGAATTCCAGACTGCTACTGCTGGAAGCCCACGCAACCCAACTCCATGCATGCTGACTTCTACAGCAGCAAGAACTGCCACAAAGCCCTTTAGGATTGAATTCCTCTTCATAAGTTAACTTGATAGGTATCTAATCTAAATAACTAATCCAAATTCTTTCCATAATCTATGGAAATAGCAAACACACCTTGAGAGAAATTTGTTCCATTCCAAATCCCTCTGGAGGTGTCACTTGGTCTCTATTGAATACAGAGGGAGCTTGGGTGCTATGCCCAAATAAAGTAGACTTCAATATTTGAAGTTTTTTGATATTTCATTAGTGGTGCAATTATTTTAAAACTAATTCTACCTTCCAGTATGAAAGTCATTTTCTTGGCATACACAGACAATGTGTATAAGAACGATTTAATTCACATTGGTGTTAGTGGATATATTAACAATAAATATCCAAAGAGGGGGAAAAAACCTCCCAACTATAAAAGAAGCAAAATGTTATTACACTCTAAAAATCATCTCTGTTTCATGTCTCTGAAGGTTGACATTAGATTGCTTCCCTACAGTTTTCCTATTTGCATGGTGCTAATGAGAAATTGCAAACCATTTCTTTTGCTGGGCTTCTAATGAACCTGATTTGTTTCAGTCTGCCGCCTCTATACAATTTTATCCCAAACACTGAATGTCAAGTGCCACTCCCATCTCCCACCTGTGTTCCTAAAAACCTAGTCAACTCTTCCTCTGGGAGAAAGGAAAATGTTAACAACTAAAATTACAAATACTTCATTGTCTTATTACAATATGCTTATTTACATAAATGCCCTCTATTCATCTTATAGGATCAGCCTGACAAAAACAGAATTTGCATTTAAATAGTATGACTATAATTGACATCAAGTACCTGCACTTATTTCATACTCTTATATCCACATATAAGAGGCAGAGAAAACCTTTTTCTACTCAGAGAACAAAAGATTAGGATGAGATAATAAGCAGAGCAATTTCTCAAATTTTATTTTTTAAATTCTCCATGGACCCTGCACTTTTCCCTGACTATAAACTGTGATAGTGGAAGAAGCAGCATAGAAAAATCAGGCTTGATCTAGTCAAGGAGAAATTGAATCAGCTTGGATGATGTAACAAAGAAGAGCCACTTTTAGATAGCATCTCTGAGTAGAAACATCCCAGGCAAAAGATACAGCAAATGGAGAACATTGGCCATTGCTTTTGTTTGTTGGGTTTGGATTTATTTTTCTAATCAGGAGAACTATAAAATCATACACTAGGAAGCAGAAGCACAGGTCCAAAGTAAAGAGGTTTATGTTATCAGACTGGAAGCAAAGGTTGTCACTTCAAAACTCAAAAAGAACACTGCAGAAAGTCCCTGGAAATTCTTTTAGTGCCACTCTGCTGCAGGAAGGGAACTGGATTGCACCTGAGAGACAAGGTGGGAGAAGTGGTGGTCCTGTTCTCCACTGGGGACAGTGGCCATGGAATGTCCCAGGTAAAACTGGGACAGGATCATAGAGCCGATTAACACCTTCAGGCAGTAATGCCCCCTCTGAGCTGCCCCAACCAGCTCATAGACATACAGAGCAATTAGAAACTGCTTTGTCATCTCAAAAGGAAGCCCAAAACCAGAATGAATTATTGAAAACTTCATTTCCTGGGGTTCTGGAATACAACACAATTACTGCTTGGATGAAGGAGTATCATAATTATGGGATACTGACTATGGTTTCATTTGGTGTTGGTTCTGACACTCTGTGGTTCTCTTCTCCACTGCATTTCTCCTCCATAAAGCCACAGAAGTGTGCCATTGCCACACGACAAAGCTCCTAAATGAAAACATTTAAATGAGATGCTGATTTGTTAAACCCAAGAAAATGAAAATAATTGTAGCAACATTGAGAGGATAAAAGCTGGCATCAGAGTTGTAGGAGCACAGCTGGACTGCTCCAGCTAAAGCAGCATTCCCAAGAAAAAGGGCAGAAAGCAACAGAAAGCTCACACAGGCAGTCTCCCTGTAGATAACAGGATGGTAACTCATTTCCCTAAAGATAGGATTATCCAGTTATGGGCTGCAAGAACTCCACAAGAAAGGGAAGGGTTACTTACTCCTAATTGCTCCTATTGCGACTCCAAGTCACAACAGATTTTAAACTTTTCTCAAGCCTTTTGGGTGGAAAGGCAGCCTCAGAGTAGACAGAGTTCACAGAGGCTGGCACAGATGGACTGATGTTTGTGGCCTTTACAAAACCCTTCTTTGCATCAGCCTCAGTGTCATGATAACATAGGTTTGTTGAGCTGAGCTAGTGTGATCTATTTGCTCAAATATTTTGTGGCTTGAGGACAGAGGGAATCTCCATGACATTTAAATAAATCCAGCTCAACTTTTGCATTATCAACTTTTGCAACAAAAGTTGTTTTGTAACTGATTTCTCCCTTTTTTTATCCCAATAATGAAGAGAAAGAACATTTTTGGAAAAGATCCCAAGAACTTTCAGTCAAATATGACCAAATATCTCCATTCCAAGGGTATCAGGACAGGCTATAGCACCAGCTGCTCATCTCTTCTATAAAACACATCACTTTCAACCTAATGAAGAGCAAACCACAGCTTCAACTCATTAATACCATAAAAGAGAATAGCTTTGGACCTGCTCAAGTGAGTCAGTTGAGGCACATCTAAATTTCAGAGAAACACTTCTTGCCACTCTGTGTGACCCCATGGACCCTTGAATATGCATAACTAAGAATTAAACTATTAGCAGTATTTTATATGACTTAATTCACTCTCTTTACACTCTCCTTCCTTCTGCTTTTTTTGCATCCTTAATATCTAAAAGACATGTTTAGTACCCAGAGAGTAGCTGATTCTTAACGCTGCTTTTTTTCCATTTGCAAGTCATCTTTGTCCTTTCTCACTTCACCTTGCATCTCACCATTAATTATCTCTTTTATTGTATTCTATTAAGAAATTTCTCTGTTTTTTTGTGCCCTTCCAGTCCCCTTTTTACTCTCCTAGCCACTACTTGTGGATTTTGTTATCCCAGCACCTGTTTCTTCCAGATATTGTTTCAGTGCAGTCTTGAAATCAATCACTTCTTTTATATTATTGTTTTCATTGTTTTCCTTTGGCTCTACCATCACTGCAATATTCCATAAGGTGAACACTAGGCATCCAGAAGTGCTGCTTAATTACTTCCCTTCAGCACTGCAAGCTGCTCACTTGATCAAAGGCAAGAGCTCCAGAAGTCACAGAAAGAAGTCATTTTCTGACATTTTGGCTGAAATTTAAAGAACAATAACATCTAGCTACAGAAGTGGGCTGTGCTGACTAACTCAGTAGCCACTTCACAAGCTCAGGAGAGTTTGCGGGATAAGGATGATAATTATGTTTTTACAGTTTTTCCTGATTTCTACTACAGATATTTTTATCCCCTATGACAATTTTTGCTGACGTATATCCACGTGGAAATAGCAGGCTAGAAGCTACTGCAAATAGCTCCTCTCAAATAGCTACCTGCAAACAAGAGACTGCTTGGTTATTTTTCCCCTTCCCCTTTTATTTAAAGGGTCAGGCAGCAAAGGAATCCTCATGCAGGCCTGGAGACGCAGTGCCAGCTAAGCCAAGGAGAGAAGTTCAGATAGAATTGGTACATCTGCCAGCCTGCAATGCCATTTTTTGCCTTAGAATGGCTAGAGAAACCAGCAATATGGGGCAACATGGAAAAACCCTGCAAAGAATAGTTAGGAGAATCACACACCAAGCCAAGTTTGCAATTACATCTCTTCTGTTCAGGTGGCAGAACTCCACCCTTTAGCAAGCCAGCAGTGCAGGTGGAGCAAGAGGAGCAGTGGTGCAGCTCTGCCTGCCTCAGGCACCCTGTTTTACTGTACAGTTTGTCTCCTGTGTGCAGTCTGATTTGGGCAGCTATTTGTCAGCCCACTTACCTGGGCCTTCATTCAGCACGACTCTAAAGTACACAATGCTTGCTATTTTAAGGCCAAGTACAGTGAAAGTGATGGACTGCATCTGTCCTCAGCATTAGAACTGTTTTTGGTGAGATCAGGGCTAGATAAACCATCCATGGAACAGACAATGCTGATCAAACATTTGCATGCTCTCAGGCTTCTCTGTTCATTCTCTAAACACCTAATTCACGAGGATCAATCAATTTTTTCCAGTAAAACCCAATCCTTGTGCCCACGCTGCTCCTGACACTCCCAGCCTGAAGCACATTGTAAAGGCATCAGTCTCTCCCTGTTGTCTTCCCTGCTGCCACTAACACCAGGGCAGAAATTAACTTTAGCAGACAGAGCAGCCAGGACAATTATTACTTCAGTCAGGGAAAGCACAGTATCATGTTTTTTCCATCTCTATTATGAAGGAACTCTAAAGCCTTAGAAAAGTCATTATTGATGAACCTGAATAAGTCTGTAAATCTATTATACTGCATATCACCTTGACAACTTGTTTTCTCAGGTTCTGACTTGCATAATCAGTGAAAAACTGGGGCAGGGTGAGGGGATCTGGAGGGAGAAAAAGCCTTTTCTGCCTACTAATTAAATCATAAATAATAGCAGAGAACACAAGATATCCATTTTCTGTATAGAATCAAATCCCCAGGGGCTGACTACCTCCTTCACCAACCCATCAAACTTCATCCAGGCAGAGCACAGTTTCTCATTAACTCTTTTTGGTTTTTTGATGAAAGAAAAATTTTGAAAACAATATATTTAAATAAAGCAGCATTAAAATGCCTTGTTTTGATACTGTTTGACTAACAAAATTGTTTAAAAATGCTCATTTCAAGCTTCATGATGAATTTGCCCACAAAGACAAATGACGAAGTTTTAAATATAGTGGTTTAATCATCCCATCTTGCAAAATAAAACTTTTTTTAATTGTACTGCCTTATCCCAGCTCACAATGGATATAGCAATTCAAGAGAAGTACATTTCACACAGACACACAAAATAAAAAATCTGAGTGTTCTCCCATGAGCATAGCTGTGACTAGAAGTCAAACCAGGGTTTGAGCAACAGATAACATGACTTTTCCTTCCCACAGTTTATTGGGAAAGAGTGACAACTGCTGAGCCTCACAGGTCTCTCTTGGACAGGGCAGTGCCTCATCCTACAAGACAATGGCAATTCTCCATCCAGCTCAGAGAGAAACAGATGGACTTCTGGTTTATCTAATTCCTTAACTTTTCTGTTTTTCCTTTATTCTAGCAGTAGATATAATGCTAGCTAAAATGGATTCAGCATCAACTTTTACTGAGTCACTTTATTTTTCCTTGTTTCCCTGCTAAGGCATTTCCTCCTCACTCATTGCAAACTCAAACATCTCTCCCCACACAATTCTACTTTCAAGGGAGCAAGAAATAGGTGGGAGGAAAAAAATAAAAGAGACAGGAAGAAGAGATGCTTGCAGAAGTCATCTCTAAAATCAATTTGAGCAGTGCTTCCTCTCCCCTCCATTCCCACTGTGTTCTATCCCATGTGTCTCACTCAAACTGTAACTAATGAGAAAACCAACGAGCTCAGCCATAAGGCAACGCCTGCAGCTGAGCCTCTGCTGTGGTATCAGGTGGCAGAGTTCATCAGTCCCCACAGCCATCCTCACGACTCCAGAAGAAACCACAATCTCCCTTTCCAATTTATTTCTTGCCAGTCAAAGCCTAAGGCCTGTATTTAAATGCCGTACTCCAGATTTACACACAGATGAAATCCCACCAACTCCAGAGGCAGCTGCTTCATTTCAAGTTGAGTGAAAATAACCATGGCAGCAGCTGACAACTGATTAGTCCAGCCCCAGTTGGAAGAAGGAAAAAAAAGTCTCTGACTAAACCAAGCTACTACATAAAATACAAAGGCAGGTCGGCTAAGTGAAAAAAGTGGGTTTGGTAGGAAAAGTGTAACTGATTCTGTCATGAAGAAATGGGGCATTGTGCTGATGGCAAAGCCTTACCCAAGATCACAAGAGCTTGATTCAAATTCTGGGTGCATCTTCTTGATATGAGGGCCTCTCCAAATCCTCATCATGGAAGCTTTATCAAAATGTAGTCACATTTTCTTAGCTTGTCTTGGCCCTTGGTGAGTCAGGAGGAAAATCCAAACCACAGCAGGAAATATTGCCCTGGTAGAGAAGCAGCCCAAAGCTACATGAAATGACAACTAAAGGATGATTCCACAGCAACATGGAAACCAATAGACTTCAATATTTATAAACACAAATTTCTTAAACACAAGTTTCTGTTTTAGTATTATGAGAGCACTAAATGTACATCAAGACACTGTCACAAATATTATGCATGCAGCCACATCTCCTGTTTTGACCTACAAGTTTCCTATTTGAAACCCATAGGAGCTCAGTCCAAAAGCCCTGAAGAAAACATTTTATAACAGTGCTAGAAAATACATGAAATGTAAGAATCACCTAGGCCTTTTTTGGGATCAACACAATTCAGAGTAGTCAGAAATAAACCAGATTAGAAACTCAAGCCCTGTGCTGGGCCTAGAAACAAATAATATCTCACAGGGAAAAAAAAAATCCTGAACATTTATGTCTCCAAGATAGAGGTTGGAAGGAAAAAGCACCCCACTTATTTTCCTTACTTTGATTTAAAAGGCCTTAGACAATTAGGCTCTGCCCTTGAAGTGGCCTGTAATTTAACATTCCCATCAGGTTACACATACCCTTAACCTATCAGTGTTTCTGATGACAATTCTGTTCTACAACACAGAAGAAAATCTGAAGCACCCAAATAACCTGACATTCTATAAGTCTCAAAAATTGCTCTAGTTTGGGAAGAAAGCAAATATTCAGACTTGGTCCACAATCCTCTGCCCCAATGCCAATTTTACAAAGGATGAAGAACAGGAGAAATATTTTTCTCCTATTAAATAGGAAGCCAAGTAACAGAAATAACTTCTCAAGAGCGTGATTTTAAATTTCTTCAACTTTTTAGCTTTTCTCAGAATCCAGCCAGTAGTTCAAGGAAAGAATTCTCTGTTCCTACAGTGAGCTACACTGCTGAGTGAGACCAAAACAGACCTGAAGAGCTCTGGAGCACTAACTCAAGCATAGTTTATTCTTCCTGGAGGAGGTAAGTATGCTTGCCTACCTTGTGAGGTGAAATTAAAGCACTTTGTAGACTTCTGCAGAGTGCTGCTGTTTTCACAGAAGAGGAAGAGAATGGAGGGACAGCTCAGTGGGACAGGACAGTCCTGTGGCTCTTTCTGGGCTTGGGCAGGAGCCCAGCAGCAGCCTCCTTGGAGAGGCAGGTGGGAGCCTAGGTGAACAAGAGGATCAAAATTAGGGAAGAGATGGAGGTCTTGGAAACAGGAAAACACACAAAATGTGCAAAGTATAAGTCACTGGGCTGCAGGACAGAGGAACAAGGATTCCTGCAGCAGCAGAGCCAGATGCAGGTCCTTCAGCATGCTGAGAGAGCAGTGCCAGTCATCACAGAAACAGGCAAATCCTAAAGGGCAAGCTGCAGATGTCTCCAGGAGTGTTATAGCACTGCACAGCACTGACTTGACACAAGAATTTTTGTCAACTCACACACCAAGACACCCTTCTCATTCTTAATTTAAGAAATTCTGCTGCACCAGACCCTACTCAATTTTCCCCCAGACATTTTTCTTTACCTTCAAAATGGACATGTCTTAATCAAAAAACACCTTGTTATCAGAATCACTTTTTGTTTGCAGTACTTTCTGTGCAAATCTCTCAGTCCCCACATCTCCTGGCTGGGGAATGGGGCTGTGCTCTCCCAAACCAGGCCCAAGGCCTAGCCCCAACCTTACTTATCTTTCTGCTTTTGACAGCTCCAATTAAATAGTAGTTTTAAGTGAGGAAAATGGGAAGAAATTCAGCCTCTATGACCTCTGCCCTACAGGCTCCCAGGATGTTCCACGCTGAAAAGAAATACTCTTCTGCCAGAGTTTTACTCCATAGCCATGTCAGCAGGCTACTACCTTTGCAGGAATAATGGCCTCAGGACTTGGATGCTCTGTGTAGCTTCCAACTCTGCAGTTTCTGTTGTGACAGGGTAAGGATAAAGAATAAAAGTTTGCATTTAATAAAAAAAAATAATTTCACCTAACAAGCTAAGGAATGTTTAGGTTTAGGTTGCAAGGTATTCCTTCTTGGGAAAAGTATGTTGAAGTTCCCAAACATCACTAGAAATTATGTCAAAGGGATTTTATTGATTAATATAGATCGAAATCATTCCCAGCTCAGGAAATTCTCTGGGCTGACAAACAGAGGACAGGGGAACACTCAAGGCAATTTATTCCTTCTCCCTAAGCATTCACTTAGACCTTTGCTAGAGTCAGGATGCAGTGCTAGAGGGATCCTTAAAACTGCCATTATTTATCAGGGCCTGGCATGACAGATCCAATGCAGCTCAAAGAAATTACCTTAAGCTTGTCCACCTGAAAAGTCCTGAAACATAGGCAAAAATAAATGTCACCTTAGCAGTTGACATCAGTGATTAGCATCCAGAAAGAAGACTTTTTTGCCATGGCATTTTGTATTAGAAGCTAAGTGGCCCCATGTTCGGGGGATTTAAATTAAGCCAAAAAACCCCACTTTCCTTCCTCTTCTCTGCACAGTCCTACTGCTCAGGCTGCTGAAAATGAGGGTCCTCCACAGAGTGGGATTTTGTATGCAGACACCATCAGCCCTGCCCTCCCTTCCACCCAACAGCCCCTTTGTGCCCAAGGCTGCCAGGCTATGCAATCACTGGCCCAGAGTGAGCACAGACTGGGACCGGGAACAGCCTGGGACCAGAAACAGCCTGGTAACATCATCAGCAAGAGGCACAGCACCCCAAGAAGCCCACAGTTGCTCCCCAGACAGAGGACAATCAGCAGCACAGGGTCCTCGTTTGAAACCCACAAGGATGAGCCAAAGAAAGTCTCCCTAGAAAGTCCTGCAAAGGGTTATTGCCTCGAGAAGGGTAGGAGACTTAGAGTGCTTTTTGGGGTTGTAAAAACACTTACTATGAAGCATTCAGGTGAAGGACTTCAGAATCTATCCAGAAGAAAGATTATATAAGCCAGTGAGCTATGAAAAAGCTTCAGGAGGGAAATTCATGTCTTATTAGACATCAGAGAGCCATAGAAAAGAACCTCAGGCTGCTTTGGGATCAGCAGAGATTACCTTAGGTTCTGTCAGTAGGAAAATTCTAGCAGAAAAACATAGTCTAAAATTTTGCCTGGAAAGTAGTTAATGGAAAGAGTAAATAAAAGCATCAAGTGTCACAGCCTGACCTAAAACACTGGGGGCATGAAAACATTTGTTTTGTGGAAGGACTATTATACACTTTGGGTTCTCAGAGTTATTTACCCCAAAATCCCTTCTTTACTTGTACTCAAGTCTTAATTAAATCTCAGTACTCTGTAGAAAAATGTAGGTGCACAATTTTCTGTGTGCACAATTACAATTATTTCTAGAAAAAAATGGGAGCTGTGGATATGAATGCAATGTTTCAGCATTAAGCTTAATATCAGCAGGCAGGAGAGTAATTAGTTAATGGGCATGCAGAGTTTTACTAAAAGGATGAAAGCATTAATTTTTATTTTTTATATTTTAAATTGCTCTAATAGGCAGAGTCCTCCCAGAGTACATCTAAAGATTTATTTCTATTCAGGTATTGTTTTGTACATTGAAATTCAGGCTTGAAATAAGATGTTGCCCAGGGAATTGGTAATGACTGTTATTCCTACTTTTTTTTCCTTGAGAAGTAAATCCCATACTCTTAAGAAGTAACTCACAAAAGACATTAATGATTCTGCACTACAATTGTCAGCAAATGCACAGATTTGCCTAATTCAGCAGTGATTTCCAAGGCAAGTCTTCATTAAATTGTCCCTGACCACCACATTAGCATAAACATTGTGCTTATTACAAATGACAGGAATTTTCTTTTGGCTCCAGCCATTTACAGGATTGACCAAGTTCAGAGGAAGGCTACTCAAAAAACTTAGTTTCATGCAGGGACAGAGCACATGGATCTGCAGCATAGCTCCAGACATGTCATGGAGTGACAATAAGAGAGTTGTTGTTCCCCTTTTCTGCTTGGGAAGTTTTCATTAACACCACACACGTGGCAGAAATGAAATGGTGACAATCCAGGGCCAGTAGGAAGTGGGTTTTCCAGAGAAACACAAGCAAGAAACTCTCCCATGAGGCATAATGGCTTCACATCACTTTAGGTAGAGCTGCTAGCATTCCTATTTTGGAGTTATTTTAAATGTTATCATGTCCAGCTGGGTGGGAGGGGATGCCAAGCCCCAGGGTATTTGTCAGGACCAGAGCTGTCCTTCTCACCCTACACCATCTTGGTGCTCACAGACAGAGCTCACTCCAAGCCCTGAAGCTTTCACACCACCAGGCTGAGCACAGCATCCAACAGGAGCTCTGCTGAGCATCAGTTGGTGCCCAGAGAGAGCTGAAGACAAAGTCAAAGATCTGCCCCTCACCAAAGTCACTGTTACCACAAGGCACTTCCCAGAGAGGAGCCTGAGATGCATCACCCCTTGCCAAGGACAGGGATTTTTCTGGGAACAGCCCAGGTGACCCCTGCCAGGAAATTCAAGTTCCCACTCCAGCCCCTGCTGACCTTCTACAAGGAAAACAATGCCAATTTCCAGAACCATAGCTGCATTTGGAGTACAAACTGTTTTCCATGGCATAGCATTCAAAGGGGGAAGGTACAAGCTCATTATCCAGCTGCCAGAAAAAAATATTCCCACTAGCAGAGCAAGAAAGGAGCTGTTCAAGACAAGGTACTACATCCATTACTTACATCACCACCAGCAGCCTTATTAGTACATGTATACAAACTGAAGGATTTTTTCTATCCTCTTTCAGAGGTTATTAAGTATTCCCTACACTATTTCCCATGTGAATCTAGTAAGGTATATAAACAGATACTGATTCATACTTGCTAAAGACTTCACCATTGTCACCTAATTATTGTTTGTACTAATTAAAATACTGTATGCAGATCAAGTCAACACTAAATGACACCAGATTGAAAGCATCTAGGCGATTTATTGTGTCACTAAAATATGCAGGCATGTTTCTCAGAGCTAGAACATCTCCTTTCTAATATAGAGGTGAATTAGGCATTGCTGCAAGTTTGTGACTCAAAGATAATTGCAAGACACTTTTCCTGGCTTCTTGTGTTTTCAATTTGTGATTACTGCAAGAAGTTTAATAGCAGCTGTAATTCTCTGTGCTGCCCCAGAACTCCCCAAGGGGCAGGCCACAATGCCAGTTTCTCAGAAGTAACCCATTACACTTGCTTGCTATAATGATCAGAATGTAAAATAAATTTGAAATAGAATGTAATTAAGAACTCTTCTGCCAAGAACCATTTCCCTTCAGGACATTATTCAGAAAGTCTGAGTGTTTTGATGAAAACAAGTAAAGACCAATCCCCTGGCCAAGTTGCAAGAGCTACCTCTCATGACAATTACTTTCTTAAAAATTAAGAAGCTCCATCAATGGTCTACTCACTGTAGACTAGGCTGAAACATTATGTTTTCTAAGTTGCTTAATGTTGAGTCACATTGCTTAGCTCACAAGAGACAAGTGCCTAAGTTCCCCATGAGGTAGGTTAAAAAAAGGAGAGACAAATAGGCTTTTCAGAACATGGTCCATTGGCCAATTTCTCATACTGAAAGCTGGGAAAAAAAATAAAAGGGTTTGCCGTGCTGCGGGTTTGTTTTTTTCCAAGCACTACAGGTAGAACTTGGTGTTTCCAATCACTTCAGGAGGAAAACAGAAAAATAAAATCTCTATTTAGTGATATGATTGAGACTAATTAGAGAATAGGAAAAGCAAGACTGCAAGTGAGGTATTTGTACATCTCTAACAAACCCATACAACCAGGGTCAAAATAAAGCTGACATAATTTCATCCTATTGCAATTAAAGCCAACAAATGGCTTCATCAAAACCAAGGTAGTCACTGTGAGAAAATTTCAGCAGAACTCCCTCAGCCCAAACTCAGAAGTTCCTTCTGCAACCTCATACTGAACACCCAGACCACAAGCCTTGATGTCAATTAAATGCAGGGAGCACACCCACACAATCCCTGACTATCCCCCATACTGAATCCCTCCAGCTTTGAATAAAGCCAACACAAAAATTGTTGTAAGTACCTGGGAAGGGATCTGTCCCCCCTGCCTGCACACCCTACTGAGTCAATCTGGGCAGGACTCAGTGCTGCACCCAGACACAACAAGGCTCTTCCAGTAATGATCATCTCTCAGACAGAGATGCATTGTCAGGAATAATCAAAGTATTTTAAACATCATCCCTGACCATCACAGCAGAACTCCATGCACTCAATTCTGCCAGGTATTAGGAGAGAATTCCTGATCACCTTCCAACAAATGCTTCAGTGACACTTCATCTTGCTCCTTCCCACAGAGGCACCACACTAGCCTGAAATTCTTTAATTTCTTTGAAGTACATAACTCCCTTAAACACAGAGTAAGGTTTTGTCATACATTAAAAACCACACGTCCCAGGGCCCTGCCATCAGAGTATCTCAATAACAATAGGTCACTTGTGAATCAGATGAAAGAGACTAAAAAATGAACAAGCAAAAGCTTGTTTTCAGAGTCCAGGCAAACACATTTTTAGGGCATGAAAACAAGAAAGGGAATATGGAGTCCCCAGCAGAGGACTACAACAGAATTATATATCAAACACCCCATCAGTGCAGGCAGATCACGAACGTCACCACCAGCACCACATGCTGCCTCAGCTCTAATCAAACCCCCTAAAGCATACTTGTGTTCAAGCAGATTTTGCATCTCCTCGAAACACAATCAGCTGCAAGAAAGCTTAAGGGTCCCAAAGACACACAAATCTGAACCATAAATCTGAGGCTTGATGTTATATAAGAGTAATTCCAGATGAGAAACAGAATAGCACAGACTCAAAACACAGGAAGATTAATAGGGCAGGCTATTCTAAAATAAAATAAAACCATTACAGAACACAATGGCTTATTTTCATGTTTCTTCACCCCAACCTTCACATCAGCTCAGCAGGTCAGAGCAGAACCCTGAGTCACTTCATGATCTTTGTCTGACAGGGTACATGATACATCCTTAACACAGCACCTTTTACAAGGGGAAAGAAATCCATAGTAGTTCACCTGCAAAGGGCTCCAACAGCTTGCAGGCAACTGTCACATTTGCTTTCAGTATGGGCAGGACCACCTCCCACAATGAAAATGACTCTTCAAGACAGAAAAATCCAATATGGCAATGCTGCACCTTGGAATTCACAGAGAACAGAGGGAACTGACATTCCCTTACACTGAAGCAATGAAGACAATGTGAGTTTTTGTACTGCTCCAGCCAGACTTGCAAGGCTTCACTTGTCTTTGGAATGGCCTGCAGGAATACATATCAGCCTAAGAGTATTATTTTGTGAGCACTAAGGACAACTTTGAAACACTGGAGGTTAACAGTGGATTTTTGGACATGTCTGCGCCCAGAATTCCACAGACACTGTGGGGGCACTCAGCTGAGTCCAACAGCCAGAAGAAACCCATGCTGAGTGTCTACCAGTAAGGCATAATTGTGCTGGGGCTTGAGTTGCCTAAATGCTTTGGAACAGACTCACTGTTGAGCCAAGAGCCAACACTGCATTTGGAATTACTCTGGCAGCTTATGTCTTCTCCCTGTTCAGCCAGACCTCGTGGGTCAGCACCAGTCAGTTTTTCACACAACACTTGATGCCTTGCACTCCTTAGAGGAGGATCATTAAAATACTGCAGAATGCTTTTACCTACATTTTAAGAGTAAAATATGGAGTTTTCCACTGGAAAGAATAAAAATTTTCACTCCTCCCTCTTTGTGAAAGAGCATAATGGGATGGAAGCAGCCTAATAGATTGCATGAAGATAAAGCAGAACAGGTACAGACCCACAGTGTGGGACAAGGGGGGAGAGCTCCAGCATGCTCCTTTACAGAGATCTGTCCCTGTAACACATCCCCCAGCAGCTCTGCAAGCCCCCTCTTGATCACATGTAAATATTTACTAAGCTTCTGCAGGTCCAACAGCCACACCCACATAGACTGACTTTTCATGCAGCACACTTGCTTAGTGTGCTTAATCAACCTGTTAGCTCAACTTTTCAAAGCTGAATTGCTGAATAAGGTCTTCATCCAGTGAAACACCATTATTCACACAGCAGTGTTTGTTACAAACCAAAACAATATATTATTCATACAGTTATTCCATTCAGTCAACCTCACCATTCCAACACCTCATTTTTCCTACTTAGTCTAGCACAGCATTTTCCTGAAATTGGGCATAAGGCTGAGATTTTTGATTTATTCTTTGAGGGCACTTGATGTGTACTAGACTAAAAGGAGCCCTACCACACACACACAAAAAATAGCCTTATTTCCCTTCACTCTCACTGCATTATCCTTCAAATCCTTGAGGAAGGCCCAGTCCCTGCTGAGTAACACACCCCATTTATCACCACCTGCAGAGAACGCTGTGTCAGGGCTTCACTCTGAGCTGCAGCACCCCACTGTCTGCTCTGAAGGTTACAGAGTGCAAGTACATGTATTGTACCCACTATTTAACGTAGCACCTTTCATCTGTAAATTGTCAGAAAATTCCAGTTGAACAAATGAAAAATATGTCTATTGCATTTCCCTAAACTAAAACTTGGGTACAAGTTTTGGAGCCTCATATTTCAGTTAAATAAAAACCTCTCCTATAACCAGCATGTCAATAAAACAAAGGGTTTAGTTGGTTATGAATTATTAAAATTTACAAATATATTGACAAGAAAATGAAGTGTCATTTCATATACAAGAGGGGAAAACAATTAACAGCACAAAATTCAAATACTGCACCTCTATTACACTACAGACTTTCTATCAGTTAATAGATTGTCCATCACTAATTAAGTGGTCTGCATTAAATGAATTCTACCTTCACTTTTTGAAAAGAAGTTTGATGCATTCTTTGTTCATCATGTCCTATAAAGCTTAACTTAATCTGTTTTACAGCCCTTACTCTGAAACTAGAACAAGTTTCAGCCTGTCAGGGGACAGAAAATGACACAAGCAGCTGTGTTGATCTCCAGGTCAGAATTCATCCTTTATCTTCCAGAATCCTTTGTCTTCCAGGCAAAGGGTTTTAATCAAAACTGAAGTACAAAATCAGCAGTCACACCAAGGTATAGTGAAAGCAATGCTTACACCTTTGGATAGAACAACTTCTGCAGCTCCTGTCACAAACCCCAGGCAGAGAGAGCAAAAGGATGTGGGAAGTTCCTATGACATTCCTGCCACGTGCTTTACAGGTAAACAATTTTATTCATTACTTTTTTTAAAAATCCAACTTTTCCTTCCCAAAGCCCTGATGCACCTTCCTAAGAGGGGGATTCAAAACATCTAATCCTGGATGACAACCCCCACAGTTTTGGGCAAAGCTCATGATCTCCTCTACAGCTGCACTTTGCTAAGACTCAGCACTACTTCAGGGAATTGGTGTAAACACTCTTATTGGAATTAAGTTTTTTTCCTGGGGAAAAGCCTCCAGTCACTGCAGGTTTTAATCACTATTTTGGAACTGTGCAGAGAGGCAGGCAGCAATCTAACAAGAAAATGCTTTCATTAAGTAGACTATGAAGAGCACCTGAAGTCAAATAGATTTTAGATACAGAATCTCTGCCACATTAAGAAACAAACAAAATACAATGCTCAAAATCTCTCCCACATTTGCTTTGATGTTACAGGCATCAACATCTCCTGCAAGAGGATTAGCCTTCAGTACATGTGATCTAAAGCAAGCAGGGCTCAAAGCAGGTACCACACCTTCTGCAGAACTTACTGTTTTAAGGAAAGAAGAAGTGAACAAGATCTTCTGTATTCAGCAGGGTAGGAAGCTTACACCTGTATCTGGGGTTTTGCTGACTACTGTTTTGACGCTGAAAAAAGAGCTCCCAAACCAGCCCTTTAAAGGGACCCACAGCAAGATCTATTATCTAATTTTCCTCAGGACTAACAATGAATTAGGTGTAGTTCACCACTATCACCTAACCAAGGCATAGCACTTGTATGTATGCCACTCAACAACTCCAAACAGATTCCACATTTTCAGAAATCAGTAGACACTAAGTGTAGTCAGAACTACAATACATTTACATACCTAATCTTCAGGCAGGCAATCATTTCAGCCAACTTCTGCATTTCTCTTCTCCTGGCCCAACAGGATCCTGAAAAATCACTCATGTCCAGCAATACCTATTCAAAGGGCACCTTCTTCCCACAGAGACCCACAGGAAAAACACAACTACTCTTTCATAGCTCTCAACTTTCTTCTTCCTTCAGGTTTTATCTTCTTCAGCAAACTGGTTAATAAATCCAGCAACTCAGCTTCACCTGGAGCAAGTGGAGAAGGTCTCATTGCAGATGTGAGCAATGAATCACAGAAATCATGTAACATTGGTAAAACAGGAGGGTTTTTAAGACAAAATGCTTTGGAAGGCATCCTTAGGAGGAAAGGAATAGATCAGATATTGTTAATATCTGTAGAATTTAAGACACATGAATTAGCTATAGATGTGCCCTGGCTAAGAGGTATAGGATTAACTGAATTTACTAAAGGGAAAGAAGTGCCCAGAGCAGCTGATCACTCAAAAACTGGTACAAGAAATCTTTGATTTTTCTCTGCAGGAAAGATGTTCTTTTGATGAAGTTAGCAGCTAAATCAGAGCAAAACTGGCTGATCAGATGGAATTTACAGGCTCAGTAGGAATAGCTGCATGACAGGGCTCAGGTTAGGTGGTCTGATGATATTTTTGACATTAAGGCCAGGCATAAAAGACAATAGATAAGCAGGCTGTGATTCACCCCTGAAAAACCTTATTATTCTCCAGGTTTACTTCCAACAGTTAGCTATCCACAGTCAGCTGCATGCTTTCTTTTTATGTGCCACGAACAGGTTTTGTAAGAAGAAATATTTTTGGGTGACCCAAATCCACTACAGGAAGCACAAGCATTTTCACAAACTTTCCTGGGCCTTAGTCCTGAATAAACCAGGAAGATATCTGAGCTTTGTTTAAGTGTCCTTAAAACCCTTTGAAAGTGATTCAGCTTTTCTGAGCTGAGCTCATTGCCCATCTGCTGCCTGTGGGAGCTCAGATTAAGGCTCAGGTTCCCCACCTGTGAAAGTGGCAGTGTATCTTTTTCTCAGTACCTACCAAGATGTTTTCTTTCTCCCTTACGAGTTTATTTATGCAGTAAAGAATACCTCAAGCATTTTCATATCAGACTGAATATTCTTTTGGCTAGAACTTATATCCAAGTATTAAGCACAGAAGACCTCACCAAAGCAATAGAACCCTAAAGTGCAGCCCCCCCTCAAATTATACTTATCAATCTTTTCTCTTCTAGACTCAACACACACAACTCTCTTTTTCATCTAATTTCCACTTTAAGTTTTCCCTGTGCTTACAGAGAAATTTCCCCCTATCTCTTTCACTCAGCTTCATGTGCTTTCTTGTTATCTAATAGGGTAGTTAAATGGTTCATCTTTGTCCCTTAGCCAGAATCAGTTGTGTTATGTTCCACCCAGAGTCCTTCGCTTGATTAATTAAAGCACACAGAGGAAGCTGTACAGAAATTTTATTTCTCTTTTCTACTAAATAGCATTTTGCATTCTGGATATTATCTGGCAAATGTGCAGAACCACAAAACAGAATTGACAGTAAATATAAACTAGTTAATATTGTAGCAAAACTAACACTAGTGCAATCAGTGAGGAAAGTCATGACATACTGTGCATTGCTCAAGGAATTTGACTTTTTTTTTGTTTGTTGTTACTGCTGCTGAATAAAAACATGGTGCACTGTTTTGGTGACACAACAGAAATGCATCTGGTTGTCCACATAGTGCTTTAAGTATCATGGACAAATCTTCAGCCACCATTCCTGTCCACACTGTTTTCTAATGGCGACTAAAATAATCACCTTTTTATTTTCCCAGTAAAGTGTTAAATTGTTTTAAAACTAATTAGCACATTGTGAGGTAAGAACAGCAACTGGCATCACAAAAACCCTAGAAGTCCACAAGTGAATGGATTTTGAAACAAACCACCTAAATCTTCATGAGACCTTGAGCCCAAAGAGGCAGAGAAAATTACTACAGAGATTTAGTGCGAGCTCCCATTAAAGTATTAAGTCATATGTGGGAATATACTGTAATTAAATCAAAAGTAAACAGTATTTTTCTTTGTTTTGCAATGATAATAAATAGCCTGTGGTGACAAAGTTACACAGTCTAAACATCCTTTACCTGTAGCTTAGACAATAATAGGAAGCTCAGAAATGTTTCCAACAGCTGCAGGCACACAACAAGCAAACTTTTATTTCTCCACTCTGCTAATACAGGTGTTATCATCTGAGTTTGGACCAAAGTGAAACTCTCCAACCTCCCAGGAAATCCATGGGAGCCATTGGGCAAGGAGATGCATTGTTAGATGTGTTTTGGCATTAAATATGCCATGGAAGAAAAAGCAGCATTTTTGATGTGTGATCTTCCACTAATAATTAAATTGAATTTTAGTTTTAAAATACATGTGCTGAGTTTTAGTGTGAAAAACAATCGAACAAACAAAAATCCCACAACCATTTCCCTTCCTCTTTGTCTTTTAAAAGTTTTTTTCTGTCCCAGTATTTTTTGTGTGTGTGTGTGACTTTTTAATTAACTTCCTGATCTTCTGGTTCATGAGTAGAATGTTTATTTGATTATTTGCTTTTCTTTCCCTAAGATATTTTAGAAATTTTCTATTCTTCCCAGGTACTATAGGTGTCTTCAGAAAAGAAGTGTATTCTGGACCTTGCAGTCACTGTGAGGAGTGCTCCACTGTCCCTAATCAGTTTCCCAGAGCCCAGCTGAAAATTCAAATACTGCCAAATGATTGATCAAATCCCAACCAGAAGCAGCTTCATCAAAGCACTCACCTTTCACCTCAAAGGGAGAACAGGAGAAAACAGATTATCTGGTCAGGGCAGTTCCCTGCTGTGGGGTGTCAGGATGCCCCCTGAGGGGTGCAGGAGGTGGCCAGGTGGGTGCTTCTTTGGCTAAGAACTGCTCAGCAACTGATGTGTTTGCTCAGAGTATGGAAACCTTGAGAATATCACTTTCTTTGATCCTGGTTCTCAGCTGAGCCACTGTTTCCCATTCCATGGGGTCCATAACAAACCCAGAGTGAGGTCTGAGTGTTGGCTGCTGCCTTTCCTTCCACAGCACTTGAGAGCATCTGCTCCAGAGCATTTTAGCCCAAAAAGCGAAAGGCAGAAGCAGTCAACCTGTCGGAGTCCAGGGAAGCCTGAAAGCTTCTCCTGCTCCTCTCGTGGTTTCTTTAAATCCCCAGAGCTCCTCAAAAGTGTCCTAGCCAACAACCTAGGCTTTTGGAGAAGCTCCCTCCACTTTTGGGAGAACCTGAATACACCAGAGAGGTGAAGAGGTTTTTGTTAAATGTACCACAGTGAGTTTAGTTGTAGTTTTAGGATCTTGCTCTATGTATTACATAGAGACAAGATGGAGATTTTTAGTGTGGTTTTTCCTTCTTTCTTCTTCTCCTCTCTCCTCATTCTCTTCCTCTCTTCTCTGACACCAGATCCTGTGGTGTGTTGGTTGGTGGAAAAAAAGTTAGCATTGAAAAGACATATCAATAAGATGAGGGTTTACTGGTGTTGAAAAGAAAATAAGATACGTATTGTTTCTTGAATGGTTGTTAGTAAGATATAAAAGTAGCTGCTGATCTGCAGCCATTGCCTTTTCTGCCCTTTCTGCCCTGGTGTTCTCGGGGGATGCTGTCTCTCCCTCCGAGGTTTTGATAAGACAAATAAAAACAACTCTGAAACAGCAGAAGATCTCTTGCTGCATTTTTTCCAACATGACAAACCAAAGGAAGAAAAGCCCCAGGGCAGAGGACAGGGGTTGGAACCCCGGGTTCCAATCCCAACAGGGGCCCAGGCCCTTGACATCAACCATCCAAGGAAACACTGGAGAAACTGTTTAGTGGATGAATTCTATATTGGGCAATGGCAGTAAAGGACATTTCAGAGAGACTGGAATGGAGACAAAGCCATGAGATATTTCCAAGAGAGGAACCCTGGAGACAGAGTCCTTACAGGGCAGGTCCAGGCGTGGGCAGGAGCTGGGGTCAGCCCTGGGTGCCTGGGGTGGCTCTGCTGCACCGTGGGCAGGGGTGGGAGTGCCCGGGCAGGGACACAGAAAGTCATCAGTGCCCTCAGGGGCTGCCAGTGTGACCCATCCTGCCTGTGAAAGACTGCATTTGCAAATGTTAACCCCAGTATAAAAGCCAGCAAAAAATAACCTTCAATTTTATGATCTCAGCAGCTTTCTGGGCTCCCCTTCAGCTGCGCAAACACGTGCTGGGATTGAACTTTTTGTTTCAGTTTGTTTTTCATAAATATTTCTAGGCAATTATCTTCAGTACCAGATTAGGTGATCCAGCTCACAGTTGTCAAATGCTGGAACTCCTCCTTGCTCATCACTAGCACTCTGCTCACCAGCTGACTGAATTATTGCTTGCAAGTACTTAATTATCTTTTGTGGGGTATTTTGAGCTCTTTGAATCATTGTACATTAATTTATTGATCTTAAATTGTAAAACATCAGAGAATTGGACTCACATAAATCCTTCATTCTAACCTATTTTATAACGTTTGCATCATTTACATGGCTACTTCTAACCCCTAGCTGGAGTGAAATCCAAAGTAACAGTGTCCCACTATACAGGTAATTAAGGCACAATTAGATACCTGACACCTCTAAAGTTTCCTCTCAGAACTGGAAGGTCAATCCAAGGGATACTGATTTTCTTTTTCCCTTTCCTACATCAGGGTTTTTGGCCGAAAACTTATTTAAGATTTGCACAGATTTCCTGAGAGCTGGCAGACCTGTATGCACCAGTGGTTAGAAGCTGGATTTAATTCTTTGTCTCTGACTTTTCAGGCATCCTCAGGCCTCTCTCACATCTCTGAATTCACTGACTTCATTTACCATTCACATGGGTACCATTTGCCATTCACATTCATTTCCATCACACGGGAAGAAGATATTTAGCAACATTTCACAAGGACATGATGATCCTATAGAACATTTTTCAAACCTAACATGAAACACACAAATGAAAGGGAAAATATTATTATTCTATTCTAATTGTCCCATTCTTCTGCAGAGCACAAAGTTGTCAGTGACAGGGTTGACTTTGTGCAGTTCATCACAGACTGTTTGCTTTTTCCAAATGGTTCATCAGTGTTTGGATGGAGAAAATTCATGTCTATCACTGTGGGATTAATACTGTAAGATTTCCCAAAAGAGAGCTGCACCAAAGAAAATTCTCTCTGGTAGGAGCAGACAGATTTCATGCATCCAAACCATTCACTTTTTTTAATGTCCCATTTTGAGTCTGCCATTGAAGGCATGATCCATCCTACGGCTGTTGAATTTTTCTGCTCCTGGATTTTCTGGAAGTAGAAAATCTTTATTTTTTAGAACTAGCAAAAAGAAACAATTCTATTTGTAAACCCTCAAATGACAGAAGATCAATATGAAATCTGCAGAAGTACAATCTTTCACAATCTTAAAACAAGCCTTTTGTAAGAAGGAGTTCAAAGTGTGCCTCCCAGACCAGCTATTAAAACAAACACATTTCAGCTTGGAGATGAAAGTCCATGATTTTTGCCAAGTTTTCCTGGGATTTATTCTGCAGTTTGCATTGTGCAACAATGAGTGATTCTGAGCATCACATTTCTCATTGCAGCAGCCTCCAGCGGTGGGAACCAGACAAGACACAATCTCTTCAGCCACATCTTCAAAGCAGGAGTCACAACAAACATGCAATATTCCCACTTCCCGTGGAACAACCTGGAACAACTTATATTATTTATTATAATAAATATTATTATATTTCTAATATTTATATAATTTCTAACCATTATTTAAGTAGATTTTACAAAAGCTATAAGAAAGTTGCCAATTCATGCCCAAATATCCCCAGTCTGAGTTCTCATCCCAAAGCTTACCTGAAATGTGACCCCAATAATTGCCCCACTCTTGTTATGGCAGTGGTACCCACTGCTTCCCCCAGCTGAGGCCAGACCTTGCAGACCAGAGTTATTTCCCCAAACACAACGTTCTGCTCTGTGAGGACACTGCCAGCAGTGCAGTCAAGGTGGTCTCAGGCTGAAGGTGGTCTCCAAGCTCTGCTAAAGTTAAAAATAGAATGTTTGATCCTTGGGTGAAGTCACAGAGCAGCCAACCAAAGGGACATGTGCAGCCCAGAGCAGCAGAAAGGAGCTATTAAAAGATAATTGCCTAATTAATTAATAGAAGACTTCTGGAACATATGAAGACATGAAATTGAAGGCTTGAAGGTGCCATTGAAGGTCTGTAGCTGCTGTGGCTTCGCAGCTATGAAAGGAAAGCATTTCATATCCACGTGAAGGAGCTCATCCTCCTTCTTGCTGGCTGCTGGAATTCTCAGCTCCTGGGAGGCCCTGCCCATTCTCACCCCTGGGAGCTGGTGATGAGCTCTGGCAGTTTCAATATCAGTCAAGCAGGATGTTCAGACATATAAGGCATTTTCAGGCCCAAATTCCATTAATTGTAGAAGGAACTGAATGTTCCAAAACCTTAGGGACCATCAAGCATTTTACCCTCATTTTCATGTCTAAGATTTCCTTTAAAGGAAAGCTTTTGATAAGAGATGCAGAAAGCACTGATTTGCAGCTCTTGCTGAAGAGAACAGATTACCACAAGCAATGAGTTACTGAGTTTTCTTTGTGGTTTCTTAGTCCTGTTTGTAGAGGTGATTTTTGTATCACTTCTAAGCTCTCCATTGGAAGTGGCAGATGCAAGGTGAGGTGAAGAAAGACAATCTGTGCAAAATGTGCTGGCAGAAGCTAAAGCATAAAAGTTTTAAATCACTTGCTTATGACAAGCAGAAGGACTCTGTGGCTAAGGTTTACTGACTCTCTGACACAGCAGTTTATCACTTCTGGCCATTCTGTCTCTCTCCTTGCCTCTACCAGGTAAAGTGCTACTAGAAATGAAACAAATGACAGCACAAGCTCAAACACATATTTTATTACCCAAGACACTACAAAAATAGACCCAGGGCACTACCACAACCTTCAGATGTTTATCCTGATGATTCAAGGAACACAAACATTCAAACCTCAGATTTTATTTCAGCTTGTTCTAAAGATGGGGATTAGCCAGGTAAGTGTCATAGGAGATTTCACAGGAATTGAGTCAGACTGTGATACTTTTGTTAGCCCCACTGCAGAGGCAGAGAGATGATTCCTGCATAAAGTAGGTCTTTCTGAATAGCTGTGTAGCCTGGCTCACCACAGAGACTCACTGGAGGGCTCCTGCACTGCAGCTCTGCACAAATAATCTGAAGTACACCTCTCTGCTCAGCAGGGCCGTGCCTCCCCTCCAAACCTGTGGCCCCTCTCCCAGGTAAGCTTCCCTCTGCCTGCAGGGATAGAGCACCTCATCAGTGCCAGCAATCACAGGAGCTTGATAAAGAGCACAACTTCCACAGGATTCATTGAGGTGGTTTTTAATATTCTACAGGAGAGCAAACTTGGGATGTGGTTTGAAGCATTTGTTAACCTTAACACAGAGGTATTGTAGGGCAGTAACCTCCTCCTGTCATCTTCCTTGTCAGGTGACAAGAAATCTGCTCCCATGTTTTTCCTCTCAGGGTCATTTCCCTTGCTGCTTTCAGACATTTCATGAGCAATACTGAAAAATAAAAATGTAAAATGCCATTCTTAAAACATCTGAAAAGGGATTTACTACAGAACAAAGTAAACAAGAAAACTCCATCTTTCTGCCACACAAGCTCTTTCTCAGGAAAAAGGGCTCAAGGTACCTTCAATGCCCTGAGTGGTTTTCAGAGTTCTCTGCATGAATTGTTACAGTCATTGAACCTGTCAGTTCAGTGGTCAAGACATGAAGTAACCCAAGAACCTAATTCCTGAATGAGTATGGAGAATAATCTCTTTTAGGCTTTTAGGACAGTATTAAGTTCAGCAGGAGGGATGCTCTCAGTGCTGTGGCCTGGCACCAGGCAGAGATGGGAGCCTGCAACCCACACTGACAATCTGCCCTTGGGAAGGAGGACAGGCACTGCTGCATCCTGTTGGGACAGAGGGAAACAGAAGGATGAAGAAAAAACAGATTTCTGAATTCTAACTTTAGTTTTTGAAGGAAAAGCCCCAATTTTAGAAGTCCGAATTTCTTCCCCAAATCTGGCAGCAGCTTTATGGAAGCAAAAGTGTAACATAGCCCAAGTTTATGGGGTCAGAGTACACCCTGCCAAGGAGGGATTAGGAGGGACTCTGTGTTCTTGCACACACACAGAGATACCACATGCAGGGCACATCAACACTACCCAAATCTCACCCTGCAGCAAGAGCCAAGTCTTGTTTACTTTGATTTGCTGAGTGTCACTGCCTACCACTACTTATATCCTTCTCTGTTGTAGAAATGAGAGATAATACTGACATTTACTTAAAAATTACCCTGCAGCAGAAAAAATTATCCTGAAATAGAGTGTGATGCAGTGCCCCCCAACTAACAGTCAGCCTGTGAGCAGAATCGACCATCAGAAAAAATAAACTTCACAAAATAATTCAGTATCAAAACCAATAAACAATAGATTTCATATCTATATAGACCACCAGAAGTTCTATATGTTCCATACTAAATATCTCTTTCACATATGCTAATGCACACCCCAACATCTAATCCAAATGATCATCTTCAGAGCAGGAACAGCAGTTAAAAGAGAAGAGGGGGAGATACAGTTGTAAAATATTAAGTGGGATATTGAAATAGAGCTCTCTTGCACATATTCTTATAAAAGGAAAGACATAATCCAGTTAATGTGAATTGGAAACCCAGTGCAGGCTGGCCAGAGGAAATGCCTGTCAGTTTGCAGGAGCAATTCATGCAAACACTAATGAGCCTTTGGAACTCGTGGACACTGCACCACTGAGGCATTCAGGAGGTCAAACAACAAAAGCTATGCTGCATTTCAGCCTGTGTTCTCTGTCATGAACTTGGGAGATTTGGAAATTAAGTTTTAAGGTGAGTTATTTAACTCTGAGGGTTTTTTGATTTATGTCTTAGCCCATGACCCAGGCTGCTGTCAGGGGCAGGATGACACAGACATGGTTTCCTTACAGCAGGGCAAATCCTGCATTTTGACACTCAGCAGAAAATAGAGTCATGTTAAGGGTTGTGTTTATTAGCTCTGCAATATCACAGATAAATAGCTTTATTTCATCTCTGCTGAGCAAATGAAACTCCTGGGTTCTCCTCTTTTTGAAACCAAATTCCCTTAACCACTTTGGCGAGGTACTCTTCAGAATTAAAATCCTCCCCAGGGAGATTTTGTAGGTGTAGGATCTTTAACCACTGTTTAAAGATCCCTGCCAGGCTGTCCATGGCTCTCAAAATCCTTCTGGAACTATTTAAAAGAAGTGGAGCGGAGAGGTTGAAGTGAGGGAAATGTGAGAGTTGTGCAAGTGTGGAAGTATGTGATAACCTTTCTGAGAGACAAGGAGTGTGGTGATTACCTGAGTCAAGAATCAATTTCTAATGCAGCTGAAACAGCAAGCTTGCTTTTTAATTCGTGATAAGAAGAAACAAAGCTATAAGGAAACTCTGATAACAATTTTATTATAGGTTTTGTAAGGAATTCACTAATAAAAGTCTATTAAAAACACATTATTAAGGTTTTGTGGTAGAGATTCAAGAGACTGAATCCAAGAGATGGAGCAGAGTCTAACACATTTGTATGAATTCATAAAATGTTTTACAGGATCTTATGAGCAAGACCCTGCAAATTTGGAGCCTGAAGCAATTTTTTTTGCAGTTCACATATATAAAAACAGAACCAGAACACCAATGTCAGTGTTGACACATTGTTAACTATATGCGAAACTCAAAATGTTACAAAGAGGGGAAAGAAATGAAAGAATTTCTGGGGTACTCTGAGTACATCTATGTTTTCTCTTATTTTACCTGGGAGACAAACCATTAATTGAAACAAAGACAAATGGTAAATCACCACTGAAATCCTCCTTCATGTCAAGGGAAATTAATAGTTCTCTTCACAAAATCCTTAGGATGAGGAAAAAGTTATAACCTGACTGAGCTGCTCCCAGCACTCTGTTGTTATCATTTGTTTCTTTGCAATATACTGACAAGCTCCTTTTTTTCCTGACTGGAAAGGCAAGAGATTGATGCTTATTAGATGCTAGTTACATAGCACTTCTTTTAAAAGTAAAAATTTTTAAAAAGCCAAAACCAAAGAGGGCATGCAGATCCTAAGGAGGAGGAAGACAGAGAAACCTACCTAATAATTGACTTAATCTTCATTTACCTAGTCAGGTTTTGTTAGTTTTCCCTTACAAATATTATGTGTAGGAAAACAACTGCTGTAAAATGAAATACATTAAAGTGGTGTCAATCCTCTTGTTTCATAGAGACAATGATGATTGGGTTATCATGCCGAGAAGACAGAGATTTGATTGAACTGGGACCATTTAAATAAAAAAAATTCACTTTCACCTCCTTCCTCCTTCATCAGTCTTCATGTATTGTGCCTTGCATGAGCCAACAAGAGATTCATTGCAGCCATGCTGTAACTGATTGCTGTACCTTTGCATATTTTCCCAATGTGTAAGAAGATGTAGCACTGAGGCTCTCAGGATTAACAGATCTATGCTTTGAATTACTTTTCATTTCCGTTCAAAGTCCATGAAATTCTTTACAAGGGCTCTTCAAAAGGAGTTCTGGAGGAAACAAAGTCAGAATATTCATGATAAATTAAAACTCAGCAGGGCTGAATTCATAGGTGTTGAAGAAAGGAAATACAATAAGAAAACCTGTTCCACTTTTACATTTTTAAAAACACCGAGCAATCATGACCTTACAGTGATCATGATTCTCACAGCAGCACAACATTAAATGTCTCAAAGGCTGCCTGTGTCTGTTAATTTGTCTAAGGATGACCTGGAGATCTAAAGCATAGATATTCCACAGATCTGTGCCAGTTCCCAACAGGAGCAAAATAATGGAATCATTTAGGTTGAGAGGGACCACTGGGAGCTGGGTGGTCCAACACCCCCCACCCTGCCTCGACAGAGGGACAGCTTAGCACAGGCTGCTCAGACCTTGTCCAGCCTGGTGTTTGACCCCTCCAAAGGCAGACATCCACCAGCCCTGCTGTGCTCTTGCTGCAGGATTTCACTGCCCTCACTGGGGATGATTTCCCTGGTATCTGATAGGGATTTCCCTTGTTGCAGCTTGTGTCTGTTGCCTCTGTTCTCACTGATATTTTGGAGCATATCAAGATTGCTTTGGTGTATCTGGTATACTACAAAAATAATTCCCTGGATTTTCCAATGCAATTTTTTACTCTGTGCTTTACTTTTATCCTGGTCTGTTGTTGTCTTCTTAGAAACTCTTTATCCAGAGGGGCTTTAGAAGACACAGTGGGAGAAGTCCAGCAGAGGAAACAATCCAGTACCCTTCTCAGGCATTTGAAAGAGAAAGTGAGAATAATTGCAGTAGGACAGGAGAAATTCAAGTAAATATCTGATGCCTCACTGAATTCATTAAATGCCAGTCTCTACTCCTGTGAGTTAAGTTTTTAAATTACCTGGAGTGCAAGCCCAAGTTCTTCAGCTGGCTGTGGTAATTGATTTATCTAACACATGGTATGTAATCAGCCTGCAGTTTGCTCTTAGCTCATCTCTTTGGGTGAACCTCTGTGATGCTGATGGCTGGGAATAATCTTGAAATTCCTTCCCAAAGAAGCAGCATCCTCTGTATACTGATACCACCACACCGACAGTCCTTTAAACCACTCTGGTTTAAAGGAGGTATACACATGATGCGTGGCTTCTCCATCCTGTTCCCAGCTCCCTTAACTCCTGCACTACCCCAGCATCTCCAGCCTGCTGGACCAAACCTCTCTTTCAGCAGTTCCTGGTGTCAGCCATCAATAATATTCGAGGAGTGGGGGAGAGGATGAGGATTTTATGAGCATTTTCCCTTTGGGTTGGTTCCTTTCTGAATGAAACCCTAATCTTAGATAAAGTTTACCCAGGGAGACAAGGTTTTCCCACAAAGCAAGAAGAGAGACCAAAGAAGATAAGAGGAGGCAGAGAGGTTCTCATGTAGCCCTTCATGGCCCAGCACTACTTTTTTGCAAGGGCAGAAAGATTCAGTCCAGTTACTTCACTTTTTCTCCTGCCCAGAAGTTTCAAGCAGGTGTTATGTTCTTATTCACTGAACTGGTGTCATTTAATGGTGTCTCAAATTGTTAAGCAGTTTCTAAATCCTCTCTTCTGATGGATGAGGCAAGTCTGTCTTTACGTAATTCAGAGGAGCCACATGGGACTTAATTAATATTTATAAAGCATTCAGGATGCTCAGTTGAAAGGGGTGATGATATAAAAGCTCTATAAAAACACTCACAATTTTTCAAATCCTCTGATGTTGCAGGTCAAATTAAACACTCATTTTTCCCCCTCATTTTCCAGCAGCAATTGTGTCCCCTATGGGTTGTGTGGAAACAGTCAGTGCCCAGAAGCCAGTAACAGAGGGAATTTAAAAAGAGTGGATAACCTATTTATACTTGTAAAGGATGGCACGCCACGAACAGCAAAACCAATGAAATGTTGTTTCCTGTGAATCTGTGATCTGTCCCCTCTAACCACCACCTCATCAGACACCTTCCCACAGCCCTTTGACATCTGCCACAGGCGCAGGGTGGATCAGCAGGAGGTGATCCAAGGGCACCCAGGGCTGGGCAGCTCAGCCACCCCACGGCTGCACCCGGACAGGGCGCCCAAGCTGAACAGCCTCCTGATGACAGGAGAGCTTCTTAGGGCGTCTGCAATCACCCTGGCTTGTGCAAGTGGCTTGAAAATTGTCTGGAAAAGAAGACAGACCTCATTTCTTAAAATTACCAAGCACAGCCACTAGCAGATCAGACCGGACTGAGGCTCTTGAGGCCTCTCAGTGATGTCAGGTTTTAGCTCTGCCTCGCTTGCAAACAGCTCTTGGTGCCAGCAGAGAAATAAAGCAGGGTTTAACTGAGGCTGGAGCAGAGTGGCAATGGTCCCACCCTGCTGCAGGGCAGTACCAGAGATGCAGTGGGGATCACAGTGACAACAGCAAAGGCACCAGGCTGGAAGGGATGAGTTACAGCTGGCAAACAAGCACCAGGCAGAGAAACATCTCAGCCCACAGGGAAACGTGTGTTTACTTTTCAGGTCGCATCTACCACGCAGAGGAGAATTATAGAGAAGGAGAGTGTGTTGTGTGTGTTTGCATCTCCACTCAGCTGTGCTGAGAAAGGAAACCATCAAGCCCATAGATTCGTCTAATGTGGGATAATTTAATGGCATATGGCATAATGCAGCAAGTAACCCGAGGCTATCTGCCCCCACAGCAGCCTGTGCTGACATCCTCCAGCCCCTCAGGAAAGGCTTCCCAGGGCTCCTCAGGCTCCTTGGGATGTGTTTGCCAATCCCCACAGCCACCTGCTTGATCCAAGAGCTGCTCCCACCCCTTGTGAGGAGACACAGGGTGGCATGAGCTGCTTCCAAGACAGAAAGGTGGAAGTTGGTTTATTTCTTGGAATGCAATGCCTACAGCTGCTTCCTGAGGACATTTGAGTGATCTTGTCCCTGCTCTGTATCAAGCCAAGGGATCACTGGACCCAGCTCCCCAACCATGATCCCTCGGCAGTACACTCTGACTGAAGTGTGGGGCACATGTGGGCCCACCTTGCCTTCACTCTCCTCCCCTGATGTCAGCTACAGTGTGTTTGTGTCCAGAAACATGCTGACAGGGACCAGCAGTGCTTTGCAGGGAGCTGAGCTGGGACTTCGATGTGCCTGAAAGATAATCCATAAGAAAAAGGGATGGAGGGGGTGAAGGTGCAGAGTTTCATTCAGCTCCCAGCAAAGCCTCAAACCAGCTGCCTAGGAACAGGGGGCACAGGTTTGGGGAAGAACTGAGGAGGGAGAGGGAAGGGGAAAGAGAAGGATTTGTTGGGATCAAGGCATGAACATGAGTGTCATTTCCTGAGATCCATGAAGGCACCTGGACACTGGGACAAAGATACTCAGCAGGGCCCTGGCCATCTCCCTGTTCAGCCAACACCTGTGAGCTGTGCAGCAGTGAACAACACTGTCTCCCCTGCCCTGAAGGATTTCTGAAACTCAATGGACTCCTCAGTTTTTATTGAGGGTGGCTTCAAATCTGCTTTGCACTAGAATGGCCATCAGGAGGTTTTTTAAGTAAAAATACCTCTGTGTGCTGATGAATTAGCACGCTCACTGGTGTTTTAATAACTTCTTTCTGGGATACTTGAGATCAAGAAGGTTATCTTCACAAGGAAAAGCCTGCAGAATATTTTAAAATTAAATTAGTTCTTGTAATGCTTTGCAGAATATTTATGAAGATGATGTGATACTGTGATAACACCTTGTACCCATACTCAGACAAAGTCCTGGAGTTGTCCTAGAGCATCAGAGGAAGATCTAAAGGGGATAAGCTGAGCTGACAGCCCTGACAGTCCCCCTGCTTTCCACCTACCTTGCAGAAGATCCAGTTCTCTGCCTCCCACAGCTGTAAGGGGTGTAGGTTAACACGGGGCAGGGGAGGGGGTCTGATACAGATCTTCAACCCAGAACTCTGGCCTTGCACCAAACCTGAGCCATGCTCTGGTCTGGTCTTGTAGTGATGGCTTCGTTTCTTAAAAATGCCTGTCTGGCCCAGAGAGTGCAGGAGGAAGATGGGTGAAGAGCTTCTCTCCTGATGCACATTTTCACTTGAAGAGGAGTAAACCCCACACGGTCTTTCAAGGTGGTGGTGGTTGTGTCAGGAGCCAAACACTGCCTGACTCCTGCAACTGTAAAAATCAACCACCGCAACAGATAAAACCAACTCCGAATGAAGGGTTTCCTATGCCTAACAAATATTGCAGCTGGCTGCCAAGGAAGTGAAGTTTTGTTCCTAAGGGACAGTCCGGGGACTGAGAGCGGTGGTGCCTGGTTCCTCAGCGGGAATCGAGGCTGTAGATGAAACTCCACCACCATCTGCTGGACACACTAGGGATGGAGCTGGGCTTTGTGGTTTTGCTACAAGCAAAATGTCAATACTCCTCTAAAGAAAAAAAGTTTAAAATGATGGGAGAAAAGTCCTTAATCCCCTGTTTTACAGCCATCAGGAATTTTTTCCAGCCATGGATGTAAGTGGCATCTACATATCTCCTTTGGAAAGTCTGTTTTTATTTAATTTTATTGTAGCTGTGATAGATCTGAGATACAGTTCGTACAACTACAGCCTGATTCCCTGAATGCTAGAGGGAGCTAACAGTGGGGAAAGAGTGTTTTCTTAGGCAACTTAAACAGAACCCCTCATGTTGTTTACACAGCAGTGAGCAGCCAGACTCCAGGTTAACCCTTTTGTGAGAATGAGTTGGGAGAAAGAAATCTCTGTACCAGGGCAGATGGAGGACATTGCTGTAGTCAGAGAGCAAGAACAGGAAGAACTGAAGAAAAAGACTGCATTGAAGAAGAAAATCACCCTGAGCTAGTTGGAGCAGGAGTCTCACTGTGCCAGTTATCTCCAGGATGTCTTGCATGCCCAAAATTTCCTGCACAAACACACCTTCCAGCTGTGTTGAGTCTGCAGCAGGGCACAGCACAACACACCAGGCTGCTGCAGCAGCAACCTCTCAGGCCTGCTGCATCGTTTAGATCTGACTCTTTAACAAATGAAGAAGTGAGGCTTTAAAAAGAGATAAGGGAGCCTTGGACTGTGGTCAGACTAATCTTTTAATGGTTGAAAATGATAGACAAGCTGCTCCAATTTCTTATCTAGCATTTTGTTTTGAATTATTAATAACAAATTTGTACTTAATTTACTTAGTTCAGAAAATTAACTACATGTGTCACTGATTAAAACATTTTTCATTTTTACTGCCTTCTGCATTGACAGAGGGCTAACTTCCTCTAAACCAATTAAAAGACAAAAACACACACACACACACACAACCTCCTGCCCTGGTTTGCTCTCCCAGCTCTCTGGAGTATATCCAGAAATACCAGCTTCTAATATGTCTATACTTCTTTGCTTCAGACTTCTGTAAACTACAATTTGGGTTCATGATTACAGCTGGTAAAGGGATGGAATTCTCCTAATACTTAAAGCAGATTTCCTAGACTCTTGGACAGAAAGAAACATTTTGGGGTAAAAGGGACAGAATCTGCAGTTTTGAGGGAAGAATGCAGAAGTTTTAAAGCCCAGTACCAGAATTAATTCACGTTATATTTAACCACTACAAAAATGTAAACACAGAACATGTCTAAACTTCATCATCTCCTAGAAAAGGGAACATTCATTTTATTACATGCAATGATTCTTTTGGGGGATTAAAAAACATTCAAGGATAAACTATGGAAACTAGAGGCTATAAATGGCCAGCCAGCCAACAAGACAAAGGGAGAGATTTGCAGGCAAAGGTGCTGAACTATGATAATTTAGTTTAATGAAGGGGAAATATCAACACAGAAAAAGGCTGACAGGTAGTAGTTTAATTGGCTTTCTCCACCCTGCAGAGAAAAGAGGAAGTCTGATTTAAAAGGAGCTGAACATCATAGCTAAAATTAGGCTTCAGCTAAATTTGAAAACCTCATAAACATTGCCATAAGGTGAGCCCCTGAAACTTTATATAGATATGCAAAATGGCTAATTGAGGAACAAAACCAATCCCTCAGCTCCTCCTCCGCCTCGTGTGAAGGACACCAAGTCAAAAGTGTGACACTGGTTTTACAGACACACCACAGTGAGCAGTTAACAAGGTTAACATCCCAGGTGCCAATCACACAGCACAGAGCTCTCTGAAGAAGCTGCTTAAGTTCTTTTGGGAGGGACCCTGGAAACTCTCCCAAGGAAAATGCATTAAAACAGTGCCACTGTCAATTCTGGGGCATTTATAAATGTTGTTTTCTTTGGGGAGATACAATCACTGGAGCCTGAACTCCTGAGATAATGCAGTAGTCAAGCCAGCAGTAAACCCAAAGCCCAGGAAATATCACTTGGCTTTCAGTATTTCCAGAGCAGAGCCAGAGTTAAACTGTAAACTGTTAACAGATTACAGGGCCAATTTGTAATGTATTGTTGTTATCTGCCAGGAACACTCTGGAAGATGAAAATGCCAGGGGCAGGATTCCTCACCCCTTTTTCAGTCACCTGGGGTGTTACTATTGGCAGAGGCAGGAGACTCCTACACCTCTCTCTATGAAAGTGCTCACACAGCTCAGCAAGACAATGCAGAGCCACAGTGATGTCTGATTTCTTCCCCAGTCCTTTCCTGCTCCCTGCTGGCAGTCCATCTGGATTTTGACCAGCAGAGACACTAAGCAAATATTTTGACAGAACAACCTTAATGAAGCCCTCATATATTTTACTCCTTGGTGATTACAGGACCAAGAAGTGTCATTCATACTAGAGCTGCTCCTGATCTCAAAGGATCAGCCAGACCACCAGCCAAAGCAGCCAGACCAAGCTGTTTCTGTGCAAACATATTTCTACTTTGCCCAGAAAAAATGTCCAGACCAGGAAGGCAGATCTTCACCTGTCTGTTCTGCTCACCACCACACAGCAAGGTCCAACCAACAGGGACAGGGACACAGTGTTCCCCAGGAAAAGAAAAATTAGCCCTCCCAGGACATCTATTTCAGCACTTCTCTTTGCTCACAGTAAAAAGATTTTACATTATCTCCCCTGGTTATTTTCACTGCAACTGAGGACTAAATTCACTACTTTTATCCAATCTGAGTACTCCCATAGCCAGGAAATAATCCAGATTCTTCTTCTCCATAAAGGGGGCTGAAGGGAAGCCTTTTATTTTTACCTTCCATCTGCCTGCATCTTGCCATCCTTCAAACAGGATCCCTCAAACAGGACATGGCATCCAGCTGAGACCTTATGGACTGGAAAGTTTTGCCCTGTGTTTGTCATTCATGTGCAGGAGTAAGGGTATCACTACATGACACCTGCCCTTCCCATGGCAGCAGGACCCTTCTGAGTCATCTTCTGCTTGTGGTCTGCCAGTAAACTGGAGGTTTTTTCCCAAGAATTGCTACACAGCTGGCTTATTTCCTCACCTGTGCCTGTACATCAGTTGGTCTTTTCTCAGATGTAATAGACTGTACTTCCCTGGTTGGAATTGCTTTCTTCTTTTTGCCTTCAGATCTTTCAAAATTGTATCATTACCACTGGGATCATTATGACCTCCACTGGACTACCTGGCTCTCCCAGATCTTGTTACCTACAAATGTGAAGTGCAAACTCTTCCATTCCCATTCCCCAGGCTACTAATGAAGATACTGAACAGCCAAGACTCAAAAAAATGTAGAATTGTGTCCAGTTCTAACAGTAATCTTCAACCCCAAAATTCTTTCATCCTGTGACTTGTGTTTCAATGAGAGGAAAAAATAAAACACTTTATACCTGTACACATGCAGTTTTCCCCAAATTGCTTCCTAATGAAAATAGAAAATGGCTTCAGAAGTGACAAGTGTCTAAAGACATGCATGTGTTCAGAGAATATTTGGGTCTGATTTACATCATCTGATCTCCATATCTGCATTTCCTCACCTCTCAGGGACTATGGCTCTGGAAAATATTTGAGACCAAGACATTGCAAATACTATCAGTTTAACAGCCAATATTATTGCTGTGTTGGAGAACAACCTTTTCATGCAAATTACTCATAGCAATTATGCTTTGTATGTTTTACTGAAATTTTGCATTGCATAATTACATGCACATAGATTTGTATAAATAATAGTTACTCAGTAATTAATTAAATAGATTTGGTTTCTGTACCTGTCAATGCCTTATGACAGATGAAAGCTGAAAATCTTTTTGGGGCTCATGGTCTCTAAGGCCTGAACTCTAGCACAGCACACAGTGATGAACATTTCCTACATGTTTCTTCAGAAAAAACAGGAAGTCCCTTATTCTAAAGATAGCCTCAACTATGATAATACCTCTTGGATAATTACATTAACAGGCTGGCCAACTTACAGAAGAATAAATAAGGACAGTAATTCTCACCCAATGCTGCAAACCACAAGGAACATCTATAAATAAAGACTGAAAAGAAAATGTTTCAAGTAGCAACTCAGATCAATGTGGATCTTACTTTGAAAACACAGGACTACTGAAAACACGATGTACCATGAGAGAACAAAGCAGAGAGCTCAAAGCAGTGATCCTTCTAAATAAGCCTGACAAACTTTTATTATAGAAAAACTGAATTAAGCAAAAACTAGAGGTAAGTGCTTTATCTGATATTTGGGATTTCAAAAGACTGAGAAATAGGAAGACATTTACAGAAATAACAAATAAGGTCATCACCAACAAGAATTGGGTTTAATTCAAGCTATTGACAATAATTGAATTCCAAGTTTCCTGCTTCAGCCTAGAGTTGTCAATTAATTGAGCCTTGCTTGCATGTGAACATTGCTAGAGGCCTCTTATAGAATCAGCTGATTATAACTTTTTTTCCTGAAGAGTGAAGCAGCATCCCTCCTTCTCAATTTAGGTAATGATCATCTATGCAGGTTCTATTATATTAAAGCCCCATTCCAATTAATTCACATTTGCCAGGTGCTGTCACAATTGCTGACAGGTGTTTATTGCACTCCAGGTCAGCTTGAAATCACAAGAAGAGAAGTCTGCAGCATCAGAGCCACCCCAGGCTCCGAATGACACACAAACTGCAAAAGAACTCTGTGTACAAGAACCTTCTGGGGATGGGGGAACAGAGGGGCAAAATGGAACCTCCGCTTTGTAACAAAACAGTGGCTCAGGGATGTCACCTCAACCTGCTTTTTAAGTGTCTCTGCTGCAGCACATTCACTGGTAGAGATGTATCTACAACGAAAGATATAAATGCTTTAATTTCAGAAACAACCTGCAGTGGGACAAAATTATTGAATGAATTCTCTTAGCAAGTTATTTTAAAACACCCCACAAAACCAACCAAAAAAAAAAAATCACAATAACACTAGAAGAGCTTGTTAAATGTCATATTAGCAAACAGTTTAATTTATTAAAATGACTCCAGTACATCTCTGTGCTTCTACAACAGACACGCATTACACATAACAGGTAGAACACAGTAACATTCTCCAGTCAGCAGTTCCGAGCTCACCAGCTCAGAAACACAAAAGCAACAGTATCTTACAGCACCTCCCAGCTCACCCTTCTTCCACGTGGGGCACTTCTCTGAGGGGCGGGCAGGCAGCTGCATGCCAAGCGTGTGTGTGTCGATGCTTCCTGCTCAGAGATGGTGAGCACAGCCCCGTGCTGCCCAGAGCAGGCAGGTTTGCCCCAGGGTCAGTAGGAAGTCAGTGCTCTGCCAGGACCACGGGCAGGGAGGACACGGATGGCTGCGGCCGCACGGGGAGTGCGATTCTACATGTTCATCGCTCTAAACATGGGACATCTACAGGATGGGCATGGAAAGGTAAAGTTTCCATAGCATGAAAGACACTGGCCCAAAAAGATTTGCACACCTGAGTATTATGCTCATAAGAATGATGAGACTCATGTAAGTCTTTATAAAATCTTACAATACAGTTGTGGTAATTCAGGGCCAGTCCTTCCTTGTTTACTGGTTAACTTTACTGAAATCAACTCGACCTGGAATTCTAACAGCAAAGGAAATATGAGAAGTTAATAAAATCAGAAGACACTGAAGGTGTAAATACAGTGCAAGTGTTGGTTTTAGTTTTTTTGACTGTTACAGCCTGATAATTTTACATTCTGTGCTTTAATTTCAGGGAAAAGCATAGATGTTGTGTGTCAGAACAAACACACTAGCGTATATACATGTATACATACACACTTGCTGCAGAATGCAAAGGCTTCCAGTGGCATATGATTTACAGTACCAATCTCTCACATGCAGGTTGGTTTTTTTTTTCATACGAAACCAAAACAGTTTTAGAGGTGCCCCCTCCCCCTGCATATATAAGTATTCATTAATGTGTATTCACATGCATTATTACTCACTCATTGATTTATGTTAACCAGATTTTTTTTTTAATGTAAGCCATAAATTATTTTAGTTGCAACACCTAGCCAGAACACTCCAGTGACCACAGTACTCCTGGGTTTTATGGTAACTAATACCTCCGTTGGCAAAACATTCTCAGTAAAACATCTCAAGTTTTGTTTGCTTCATATTGCTTCATTTTTAAAAATTTATTTTTTATGTACAATCTTCGCTGTTAATACACTTCAGATTTACTGAAGTGCAGTAAACTATGAGAGCTCGTTATTCAGAAGCACCTAGACTTTTTTTGATATTAAATGGAAGCCATCAGCAACAAACATTGTATGGAGAATTCATCAGATGGATGAACAGTGCACATCAGTGAGTATGAGATGAAACTGTTTTCTAAACAGCTGGTAGCCTTCACAAAACAAATGATGTGTGATGTAGTCACCGTCCTGCTGAGACAGCAGAAGGACATAAGAACACAAGCGACTCTAGAACACAAGCTTATCCATATTAACGTAGCTTTGGTTCAGAAATTCTTTAAGTGTTGTAGAGCACCTGGTTTAGTGACAAAACACATGCATCTCACAGTGCTAACAGTAGAATGCTAATAAACTATAAACTGCAGGTTTCAAATATTAATAGCATTTAATAAAAAAATTTACAGAAAGATTCTTGTTGACAAATGCGCAGTACAAATGCAAGCTCCTTGGCCACAACCTCTAATTGTGTGCATCAGTTTTGTGCTGGCATAACAGTGCAAGTGCTGGGATTCAAGTATGCTTTTCCATGTTTGTGTTCAGCAACAGAGATTACATGATGAAGTTTGGGGGATTTCCTGCTCACAAGGCCAGGATGTGAGAATCAAGCAAAGCAATGCAGCAAAAGAAATGTTTAATTTTCCTCATCTAGAAGGCATAAAGGAGGGAAAACACATTTCACGAGCAAACCAGCTTCACATTCCACCAAGTTATTGCTTCAGCTAAATCAGCTGTACTAAAATACAGGACTATAGGTTGCAATCTAACCTGCCCTCACATGAAGAGAAGATGAAATCTACAGTGCAAGTCCTCCATGCAAAAGGATCAAATTGCAACACCACAGTCCTGTTTCACAGGGCAGAATTTATTCATCATTCACTTTTGCCTGTGAATTAAGTTTTTTTTTTAAGTCAGTTAGATCACAGTCAAAAGTACATTGTGTATATTTCTGTGTTTCTAGAGGTATTACTTCATGCCAATTTAGGTCTGCTTAACAACAGAATACAATATGAACACTTATTTCCAAAGAACTGAAATTATTGCTGAAATTTTTAGGGCCAAAATTAAAACTTATTTCACCAAATCAAGCCTTTACTCCACTTAAAACAAATCTGACATCCTATTAATTAAAAAAAAAAAAAAGAAAAAAGAAAAAAGAAAACAAAAAAACCCCACCCAAACTTAGTAGTTTGTTTTTTTTCAATTAAATAATAATCTAAGATTTTACAAGATATTCACATTCAGGCAACTGTCTCCTGACTTTCATCTGGCTGAATGACAGATGCCATAATAAAAACAAGAACACTACTCTCCCATTCTTCCTGACAGCAGTGATTAGTGCAATTTACCACTGCACTACACAGTTTTTAATAGTGCAAGGTGTGCCTGCTGACATTTCTCACAATCACCTGCTACATGATCATTACCCTCAGATGTCTGTATCTGTAATTTTCCTTAGAATTTGGCATTTATGTTAACATTTATGAAAAACTATGGCTTTATCCATGAAGTATATAGCCTGCCTAAGCAAAAATTTTAAACCATTTATTTAAAACAATAAAACTGAATTGGAATGAAAGTTACTTGGTTAAGCCATAAGCTGTGTTGCCACTAAACTCAAGATCTCGGGGTTAGCTACAGAACACCAATATTTGTGCATCTGTTACAGTCTTTAAAAGTTCATTTAAAATGTAACACTGATAAAACTTCACTCATTTTTAAAGTCAAATCTAATAATTTATCTTATTTTTTGCAACATGTTTAATTACTTGTATCCAAAGTGTCAGTGGTATCGCTGTATTACAACAGGACTGGGACTGTAAGAAACCCATAAATGCACACGTAAGAAGGCACTTGTCTTCCAGTAGTTCAAGTCAGAGAAGGCCTTACCCAGACAGTGGCACCTTACACTTTGAAGGATTAGCAAATGTCCCCAGGCTTTGCCACAGTCTCAAAAGCTGTCCTCGTGTCCCTGGACAAAGGTGCTGTGTGTGGTCTATAACACCATGAAGCTCATGACAAATTCCAGTAGTTTCTGCCTGTTACGCTGAGGTAGGAACGTAGTGCCCAGTTCCAAAATGATGTCTTTCCTTTGCTTAGTCTGCTTGAAAACCTAAAGCACAGCAAGAATACATGTAAGCATCACCATGTTGCAGGAATCTCCTTTCTTCTGAGATTAAAATGTTATGGTCTATACTAAGTTTTCCCTCATTTACAAGGCTTTTTTCTTTCATTTCTTCAAGGCTTAGATGGCAATGCCTTTAGGTATTATTAGAATTCACTCACTGTTGAAGTCCTTCAAGGGTTTTGGAAGAAAAGAAATTGAGAAATAAGTACAGTGTGCGATAAACAGCCAAAACTTAACAGTGAGCTAAAACAAGCAATCAAAGGCATCCAGTTGATAGTGTAAGCACTTTAAAAACAAGAATTCAGATGCTATGCTATAATAGATGTTCAGCAGACACTATCTAGTTCCACTTTTCATTCTAGTTTATCCTGCTCCTGGAAAATGATGGCTTCAATATGTGCTTTCCTCACAGCTATTAAGAGTCAACAGGAAGATACCTTTACTAGGCCAACTATTTTGAATTATTCAATACACCAGAATTTAAAGGCAAAAACTTCGATACTCATATCTAGCAACATTTTGCCTAAATGTCAATACTTTCAAAATTGTAATGCTTTATCTTTTCTGATATTCAGGAAGCCATACTGTTCTGATGAAAGAAAAACACTTTAGTTGCAAAATCTAGATGGGTGATTTTAAAATCTAAAATACTGGTGGTAAAGTATGAAATTGAATGTTATCTTAAAGAACACCTGTATCCTCATGGTGAACACTGAGGGTGTATAAAGATGGTTTGTCTGGAGCATCAATCACTTCTAAGCCAAAATTCAATAACTAATGCTTTTTTAAAGACTTAAGTAGACTTTGAAATTAAATTTAGCTGTCACTGAGCACAGAACATGCTCTCAGCCTTTCAACATTATCCAATAGAGACATGGAGTAGAACTGAGGAACTTCATTTGCTGTGAATAAAAATGCCTAGTCACCCAGCCACCCAGACAGGCCTACCCAGGGGCAAGAAGTGCCCTGTTCTACAGCTTGTGCTCTTTTACAGCCCTCAGCCTGAAGGAAACCCACAGTGCTCCAAACCCACAATACATTTCTGCAGATACATTTGCTGATTTTCAACTGACACTGAACAGATTCCTTGAAATGTCCAAATTGTGCTCATTATTGAAACGAAAATTAACAGTTGACAGATTTGAGCACCAAACACTTACTCCAATTTCCTTGAAGACTTTCACTGCATTTTTCACATGACTGTAGGTAGCACTCTCAGCTGCAAGAAAGAAAACCCAGAGATAAACAAACTGAAGTTAAATTTGGGCTACCTCATGGTAGAAAGAACAGAATGAATCAAACCCAGTTCCAAAGCCAGTTCAACATACCATACACAGCAACATTCCTTTCTGTTCTGCTTATTAAGTGCCTGTGTAGCTTCTGAATATATTCAGATTCTAAAACAGGGCCACTAAAATTGTGCACGAAGATGACAGCAGAGCTGTATGCCTCCAGTAAAGGTCCCAGTAACCTCTGCAGGAAAGTGATGTACTGCTGGTGCTCCTGAGACTGACTCACCTAAGAAAAGGCAACAAGAGGTTCAGTGAAGGACCAGTGGAAATCAGAACATGGCAAAATAGCATCCAAAAGGAAAACAAAAGTACAAAAACAAGTGTGGGGGCACAACACAATATGGAAGCATAGCAAAAAAAGAGTTTTATCACAAGGGACAAAACAGGCACTGAACATCACAGACCAATGCTATTTTTTTCTCCTCATAAAATTAAAGACATCATGCTGTGCTGCAGCCAACAGAAAGGCTGCCCTACATTCACAGAGATGGACATATACAAGATACCAGATATCCTAAGGAATGTTTGTGTCAGCTCTGAGAAAACTAGTAATGTATCTAAAATCAACATAAGCAATCTATGAAGTGAAATATAAGCTGAATATAAACACCAGCTGGATGTGCCCCTTTTGGAGTGCATGTAAAGAATAAAACCAAGATAATTGAGTCTTTATCAGTTTTCAGGACTCTAACTATTGCTCCTCCCAGCAAAGATTGTTTGATGTTTCTTCAGCTGTTTTCCTCATGAGAAGGGGACAAAGGTATTTTATGGACTGTACAAAAACACAGACTAAGATTGCAAACCAAGAAAAAAACAAAGAAACAAACAAAAATTACCAGTACCTGTCCTGAATAAGCAAAGTAATTTACATCTCCCACATAAGAGTTCAACATTATTAGCTTAAAATATTACCTTCAGGTAGCAATCTCTCTGCTCCTCTCCAAAATCACTGTCTTCATCTTCCTCATCACTTCTCCAAGACAATGGCTCAGGGAGTTTTTTATTCCATTGCTGTTCTGTAAGATTGGGGCTAACATCCTCCTGATCATCCTGCTTAAATTTCAAAGACAAGGTGGTAAATAGGTAAAACTCCAAATCTAGGCAAGCAATAAATTAATTTTATTATCTCATCTGACTTATCAATGCATTTATTAGCCAGTAGTTAATGGAAGGAGGTCAGATTCCATTATAGGCAGCACTGAGAGGAGAGAAGAGAGACATTTGGTGAAAAAATTTTTTTCTTCCTTCCTCCTGGGTGCCAAGATTTGTTTACTGTGCACAAAAAGAAGTTTATGAAGCAAAGATATGCTGAATCAGCTGCCTCTGCTCCTAAGGTTTTCTTTGCACTGTGCACCTCTAGCAAACTGCACAACACAGAGACTCCCCTGCAGCCCCAACACTGCAAACTGGCAAGTTTTACAGTAATTCTGAGATCAATGCAAAGGAATTAAAGAATGACAAAAGGTCTGGACTCCTGACTCCTGTAGAGCAGAAAGTAAAAATCCATATAGCTATGCTGCATTTGAAAGGGCTCCAATAATAAAATAAATCCCAAGTTTCGAGACAGTACAAAAAGATGTGTCTTAGTAGCCTTATTGGTAAAAGGAAATTACACACAGAGTCATGAAGCATCACAGGCTGACTGTACCCTATGAACAGAGGAATGAAGCAGCCTCAGCCCTGGGCACATTGTTACAAGCTTTCAGTAACAACATGTATTTAGAACAAGTCTCACAACTAAGGAGCACAAACTACCTGTAGGGCAGTACACTACTCCTACAGCATCTCTGCCACTTTACCTCGGCCACCAGAAGAATGCCATACTGGACCAGCCTTTCCACAGATTCATGGCAAACTTGATAGATCACCTGGCAAGGCTGCACAACATAAAGGAATGCAATGAAAAAATCACGTCCATCATACCCATTATAGCAACATCATCCCCTGTTCAGTATGAATGTTTTAGATAAAGCAGTATTATTCCTTTTATGCAAGTTGTTAAACTTTTATCAGCATAATCCCAATACACCACTCTTGTGTTTATCCTGGCAGACATTAAAAAAATTATAGTGAAATAGGATATTTAAAACACATCCAAGATACTTCCGAAATACATTACCACTGGTAGAAAGCCACATTAAATATTCTCCCTTTTTAGCAGCCTCTAACCAAATTTTAGTTTGTTAAAAATTCCGGAATAAAATCATCATAACATTAAAATTATTGAAACTCATAACAGTGATCTATATGGAATTTAAAGAAAACTACACTTTCAAGAAATTCTTTTACATGTTTTGAAACTGAAAAAAAACCCCAACCTCTTTTACATTATTCATAATCATTTAGGAAATGTCTTCTTAGTTAAAAAAATAATAATAAACTATTAACTCTGAAAGCAGAAGGATAATATTACTAAAGAACACCACCATATGAGCTAACATTACTGCCCAGACAAAAGTATTAAATTTGGCTTATGCATCCACAAAAATTCACAAATCAAATTGACTAAAAATTTAAGAACTAATTTGAGAATTTCTAGAATTTTAAATAACTTCTACACATAAGAAAAAAGAACATCTAACACTTAAAATTTTAGGTATGCAGTGTCTTAAAAATGAGATAACATCAGCGCTCATCGGTGTTTTATAACACAACAAAAACTGAAGCCAGGCCATGTGTAAAATTGCCATTAAGTACTAGGTGTGGCACAACATGAGTACTGCACTCCTATGCAAATAAGGGATACCTTTAGAATATGGAGCCTTAGCTCCCAACATAACTTCAATTGTCTGTGCAAACTCATAAGGGCTGGGTACTCCCAAAAACTTTTGCTTTTTTGGGTAAAAAAAAGTAAAATAAACAGTTTGGGCAGAATGCAAATACAGCTGTGAAGATCTAATGACATGAGTGATGCAAAATACTTTAGAGAAGTTGCTCTCTCAGCTTCTCACAACTCGAAGTGGGCTTCCTAATGCTGCCTTTCTCAGGAAAGGCCTAAAGCACAGCAGACCCAGCCCAGCATTGCCCACTTCAGGCACTTGCAGGAGCAGCAGGTGGCACTCAGTGTGTGACACCCATTGGTACCCACCACCATCAGACTGCACTGACAGTGAACAGATCAGAGCTGGGACACTTGTGGAAAGCGTCCTGTAATTTTCAAGTAACAAGCAGAACAAAAGCTGGACAATGAATGCAATTACTTACCAAAGACACAGTGAATTCATTGGAAAGCAAGTAGCACAAGCTGGCAGCTTTTCGGACCAGGTGCTCTTGACTGATCAAACTTGGAGAAGCACCACTGGTACCATTTCTGTATCTCCTGCTCTGAATCGCGTGAAGGCTGCAGGCTGGAGCAGCAAACACAAGCAAAGTTTAATTTTCCAAAGAGCTTTATGGCAAAGCTCTTTGGAACTTCTTCAGTCTACTTCTGGGGCTAAAAGCAGTCAAATATTACACATGCCATTCAAGAATAAAGACAGAATTCACCACTATTTTGTGTCCAGTAATGCCAGATCAAAACAAAATCTCATTAAAATATTGCTCATCAAAGCACAAGTTTTGCCACGTTGGCTCAGAATTCTGATAGTGCCTTGCCTATGGCAGTGACCAATACACAAATACTTCCAAGAAAGATAGAAGATGAGGGGAAAAAAGAATGGAAACATTCCACAAAAAAAATACAAGTTTGCTTTAAAATTGTTTGGTAAGGTAAACATGGGCTGAAACAGGAAGCGAAAAAATACATTAAAGTAAATAACACAAGAAGCTGATAAGGTGTTCTGTGCACAGACTTTGACTTCAAGGGTTACAAGAAAGTCTCCCCCTGATAACCCCCAAAACATACCAATAACAGCCTCTTTAATGAATACATGAAGTATTCCATTGCTGTAGAAGTTGAGTTCAAAGACAGCAGGTATTGTGACACTGGGAGTGACGAAGAACTCATTGTTCCTGCTCGTGTTTGTGATATTTACACAGTTCCCCAATAAGTGGATGGCATGCATGACAACATCATCCGAGTTCCCTGAAAATCCCAAGTCAAAGTCACGGGCTAGGACTTCCTCCTTCATGGAGAAGAAATCTTCTACCAGCCTGGAAAGATCAGTTCCCTAGAAATAAACACAGAATCACGAAGTTAAACAATTTTTCTGCACAGGAGTCTATCAGTAAACTACATAATCGAGTATGTATCAAACACAATACACTAACTGTCAACAATTCAAAGCACAACAGTCATAGCAGAAAAACTGATTTTCACTGAGGTTTTGATGAAGTAGTTCCACATGTTTTGAATTACATGCAATTATATTTTACAGCCATGCAACTATTTGGGAATGCAAGATTTTTCTCTGCTTCTTCATTTATTCACAGCCTGCAGAGACCTGAATACCTCAAGATACCTCAAGACCATATCAGAGGTATCATATTTCCATTACCTATGCTATAAAGTGAATGATCAATTAGCTGGGAATATTGCACTTAACAGAACTGAACAATTGGTTTGGAACATGAGGAAAAGCCTTTCCTCAGGCACCTCCTTTGCTTGTTTTCTGTCAAGATGGATTCAGATCACATTGTAAAATGCTTCTTCGATTCCAGCTTTAGGAAATTGGAATGACTGGACTGATGAGAATGGTGACACTTCCTCCACAAGCAAGATTACACATCTGACCAGTATTTTCCCATTTGTTCTCAATTTACATGCAATAAAAGCTTCAGATTAGAAGGAGAAGGAATTTTAGAAAGAAATGAAACAAACTTCTGTGTTCATGAAAAAAATTCTTTCAAGTCTCATGCACAAGACTTCAAGCAAACATTAGTACCATTCTGCCACTGCAATTTAGTATTTTAGTACTGAGGAACAGCAAGATCAATGTGGAAATTAATGGAACAGTTTCTAGAGTATTCAGTAGTGAAGGTCTTTTGAGATCTAAAAACCAATCCTAAAACAATATATGAAACCCATGTAATCTTTAAAAAAAAGCATAACATTTTGAATTACAAAGACCTATTTCCACATGAGCATTTATAACAATCCCATCAATAACAGCTTGTCTTCAAGAACCCACTGCTAACTAAAGTATCAGCACTCAGACTGCCTGAAATCCACTTTAAATGCATCTTTCTTCTTTTATCAGTATCATGCAATAGTTAAATCCATACTCTTTTCTTTTTAATAAGTTAACAAGGCCAAAGCAGTGTTTGTCTATTTAAGCAGCACAGAAGCCTTACCTGCCTGTGTCTGTACAGCAATAAACAGGCAACAATGTGGGTAGACATCACAGCACAGGACTTGTTAGCAGCTGGAGGTGAACAAGATAAACTTGTTAAGCCCCTGAGACATTCAGGACACTATTACAAATGAAAAGAGTACCCACTACTTTAAAAATAATAACAGTGATGTGGGCACAAAACTGTACCCATCAAATGAAATACGAAGTGTATTTATATCAAGAAACAATATTAAAGTAATCAGAGTAAATTCACTAAGAAGGCCAAATAAAGCTTAAATACTTACTAAGCTAAGTACTGTTTTCTGTATATCTCTTGTACCACAAACCACAGAGCTACTGACTGAAGCATACACCACATAACCTATAAAACCTGGCAACACTGGTCCATGCAGCTAGGTGAGTTCATGTATGACCTTAAATAATACCATTAACACACTCCAATAACTCCTTGCATGAAAAGGTAAGAAATGAGTATATCAATATGACAATCAAACACTTCAGAGTACAGAAAGTTTAATGTCCTAGTCCCACAAACAGAACAAAAATCTTCAACTTAATAAGAAGCAGAGTTTATTAAACTTTGAAGAGGAAGGAGGAAGGCAAAGGATGGAGAATTATCAAGAGAGCATATGAAGTCAGGAAACGATCACGAGACAATCAGGAAGTGTGACATTACCACACAGACAATACTTGCAGTCAGCAGAACAAAACAGGCTGCTGACAGCAACCTGGTCCAGTGAAAGGTGTCCCTGCCCATAGCTGAGCGGTTGAAACAAAATGATCTTTAAGGTCCCTTCCTATCCACACCACTCTATAACTCTGTGGTAGAGATACTCTTCAACACTTACTGAACAAAATGTGCTCAGCCAAATTGGATATCAGCTCTCTTCTGAAGGGCTCACTGGTGATATCCCTGGAGTTGGGCAGTGAGGCCTCTCCACCTTCATCCACAGAATCATTAGGTCTGAATACAGAATAAAAATTAGCACAATGACATTTAGATTTTTATCAAAATGTAAAATTATCTGATTTATTTTTTGTATACACTAATTGAACTACAGTACAAAATACCACTACAGTCTGGTAAGGGCAGAAAAGTCTTATCAGGAAAAGCTCTACCAACTTTCCAGATTATTTCTTCACACTAAACAACAAGCCATAGTAAGACTACCAAAAGAAAAATTGCAACCTTTTTCTATGACTACTCACAACTTTGCTGCAATACCAACTGCTCTCTTTCCTTCAATAAATATGGACAAGACTAGAATAAGCAAATCTACCTAAAAGACAGAGCCCAGCTGCTCTACAAACTGGAAATGGTCTTTTGTATGGACTTACAACTTTCTAAAGATAAAGGACTGACTTTGTCTCTACCAGGACTACACAGGTTTGTATAACTCCTGAAAAGACCAACTAAAATGTTTATCTATGTAACAAATGCAAAACTAACCCTTGAGCAGTTTTTCAGTTCTGAGTGACAGTCATCTCCTTGAAAGCAAGGAGTACTCACTCCCAGGTCCTATTTGCTTTGGAATTATTCCAAAAATCTTGTGAACTGTTTGTGAAGCGTAAATAATCCTTCACTTATATTAAGCATGTAATTTTCCCCTTAAGTTATTCCATAAAATTTATAAACAAACCAACAGAAGTCACTGAAATTTAAAAAAATTCTAAAAGTTTCCTTGAATTTATTTAAACAGAGCTCGTCAGGAAGAACATAACTCTTGTAATAAATTGCACAGTTATAATTGCCCAAGTTTTGCACTTTTCTATAAACAATTAAGATTATCCATGGACAGTTCAAGCACTGCTTGGAATGTAATGGAGAACATTAAAGATAAACAAACAAACAAATCCCAACCTCTCCTGCCTTTCAACAACACCCAAATAAAATCTCTACCTTGAGGGAAGTATAGCTGGTAACAAAGCTTGTTCCAAAGAAAGTGGAGCAGGCACAGGTTTTTGGCTTTGGCTGTTTACATATTCCTGTTAAAAAAAGACTCGTTATTTTTTCGTACTTTTTCCACCTTATTCTTGCATTCAACTGATAATGCTATTATAGGAAAAAGGCAATTATTCATAAATGTAACCATGATCAAAACAGCTCACACTGAAAAAGCAGTAATAAAGTCACAGATATTACAAGTTTTCAACAGCTTATTCACTTTTGACTTTATTTTATGCACAAAGCAGACTTCCCACAGCAAGGAATCTGTACTTCATGAAAAAACTTGCAATGAAAACAACACATAACCCCTGTAAGCACCCTGCTGTGAACAACTCCTTTGAGATGAGCTGCTCCAGGATTAAATTAATGAGAACTGCCTCATTAACATGAGTGAGAGCAAAGCCCAGCACCCATTCAGAACCAACGTGGAGACTGTAATTATTGCTTGCTCCTGCCTTCTTCAAATGCCAGGATAGAGAACTTCTCCAAGGGTAAACACAAGTGTACAAAACTCCAGCTGCAAGACACAAACTAAAGCCCCCAGGAAGCAGGCAGGGTACTGCATGCTTGGAATTCCTGAATTCCAAATTTCTCAGAAGCCAAACTCATCTCCTTATAGGTCAAAATTTACATTATTCTGTTTTCAGGACATTGTGTTCCCTCAGTTTCTGTAAAGAATGGGAAACTAAAGAGCCACTTAACCTGCTGGTCAGGAAAACAGTTCCCTCCCAGGAAAGCTGCTTAAAAGACTTTCACAGCCTCTTTCATACTTCTCTTCCAAGCCTGTGCTCATAGAACTGCAGATGCCCAAAGTTAACCCCCAAAGCTCATCTGCTTTAGAAAAACCTGCAGTGACACAACTACACTTACACTTGTGCAAATCTGAGCTAAGGCACGCTTTATGTCATTGATCACCTTTCAGAGCACAATAAGGAACAAAGGTACAAATGAGACCTGACAGAGGCTGCTGGGAAGGTATAGAGTGATTAGCATTTCACTAGATTAAGAGGGCAGATAACCTTCTTTTCCTTACACTGACCCAAGAAGAGTTGTTAACTCCCTACTAAGAATAGCCCAAGCCTTCTCCTTTGGAAGAGAATTGGTATCTTTCCCTACTACACTAATTATAATGCAGTGCAGCCAGTCACAATAATTTCATGCTGTGGTAACTGAACCCTCCAAAGCTCTCCAACCTCCTGCTTTTTTCTGAGAGAAGTAGGGCAGAAAGAAGAACACCTAATTAATTTGAATAATGTTCTAATAAGTTGCTGTTACAGTGCTTAATCTTATTAAAGCCACACTAAAAATAAGGTATACTGTGGCAGAATACAGATTAGTGAAATGTAGATTAGTACCAGCAGATTCTGCAAAGAGATCAGAGAAAATTTAGAGTGAAGGCATACTGCCACACTACCCCATTCTCTGAGAAGCTACAGAACAGTATATGGTGAAGTAGTGTAGGTTATAGTTGTGAACTAATAATGAATGATGAATTTCAAGGAATATACAGATTTTTATGACATATTGCCCATGACACCTTTATAGCTACTAATTTTCTTAGCAATTTTAAAAATCCAGTGAGATAAATGCTTCCTGAACCATAGCATATGTCATTAAATTACTTGAGCTGGAAAACAGTATTCAGCTTCCTTCAGCTCCAAATGCCTCTATAACATAAAGAATTACTACATGGTATAAGGATCATTTTAAAGATTGCTTGTTAACCAAACAAAGAACTCCACCAGTAAGAATACTTAGATCACATCAAAAGTAATATACCAACTCTGAGACTATTTCCAAAGACTCACACATTCATCAAAAACAGAGATACTTCTGTTCTGCCAGAATGAACGGCAGCAGGTAACACTAGTGATGATAACCCATAAAGAAAATTGAAATAAATGTGTCCAACTATTGAAACACAAAATATATCAAACCTTCAAAAAGACCTTCAAGATACAAAACTTACTTTTAAGGAAAATGGTTGTGCAAAATCTACTCTGACACACCCATAATTCTTCCGCAGCATTCTGAAGACTCCTCTAGCTATACTCCAAAGACTTTCATTCTTCTTGGGCTTGCCCTATAAAACATAGGTGATTGTTTTGCTTTTTCCACTTCACAATTAAAAGGTTATGTTTAAAATTAAAATGCATGCAACAGCAGACGAAGCAAAGCCAAAGCTTTTGACACACCTTATAACTTCAAGTAAATGTAGAGGACTATTTTTCTGCATAGATATCCATCCCCTTGAACATATTACTTGCTATGGATTTGCATTTAGAAGTGTGTCACCTGTACCTCAGCACTCTCTGTCAGAGGTTTTGTGATTCATGGCTCAACATGAACCCTGAGTCCATGGAGCAGAGGACTAGCAGCATGTTTAATTATGTAATATTTTTTCCGGCACATAAGCAGCAAATCCCCCAGCCAAAACAAGTTGTTTGATTGCTCTTACCAGCTGTTCACTGTTATAGTGACCTTCAATTATGCGATCATAGGAGATTCCCACAGGTATAATTAGGACATCAGGAGTAGCATTTGAGAAGAGAGCATCCACCACCACGGACAGAAGCCCTGCTCTAGCCCCAGATGTCTTTCCACTTCGAGACCGTGTGCCTTCCAAGAATATTTCTAGAAACTGCTGCTGTCTCAACAATTCTTCTATGTGCTGAATACAAAAAGATTGGAAAAGAGAAAAAATAAGCATCTAATTATATTGGCATTTATATATATATATATATAATAACATATAACTGTATTTCAAATATATTGTTGGCAACCATTTCCTTTTAAAAGCATTGGAAGATCATGACTTGGTATCAGTACTTGTGGGAAAAAAACCCTAGTAATTAATTAAAGCCTGACACAAACCCAGACCTATGTGCAACTGAATTTGCATGAATATACAAGCAGTATAAAGACATTTGTTCAAAAAGCATCTCTAGCAACAGTTGATGCAGTTGATTTGCATTCATCTCTCCTTCTGGTTCCCCAGAACAAAAAATCTTCCAAGATGTAAATACAGCTACTACACTGAATGGCACAAAGGATTACATCAACCCATCATGAACAGAGACTTTCATTGTGTTAACTGAATCAGGGTAGAGATGCCTCACAACAAAAGACATCAGAGAAACAAGTGTAAGTTAACTCAGAGAGCATTAATTCCACATTCTTTAATAAGGATCATGCAAGGTGGAAACCTGCTCATCCTCAAAGGGGCTGAGCATGCAATTTTCTTTGTACTAGAAATATAAAACTTCATATAAAAACAAACTCCCTTTCTGCATCATGAAACTCAAGAAAAATTCAAAGCAATAAATACAGGATGATGGAACTCTTTCCCTCTTGCCACCCAAGTGAAACACCATCTACAGAAAGCAAGACAAGAAATACACACCACGTAGAGCAAAGCTCTGTACAGGAAATCCTTACGACCATCAGGATTCTGATCGAGCTTCCGACGAATGAAAAATCCTCCCAGCTTGCGGATCAGTGTGCTGCACACCAAAGAAGGATTATACTCATTGATTTCAGTTTGCAGGAAACTACTACATAGCCAGCAAAAAATTCCTTGCACACAACAAGGATTCAAAAAACTGAAATTCTTAAAGACTGAAGTGTATTACACTACTTGCACATGATGAGACTACATAAATATTTCACTTATAAAACAGGCTTCTTTACACTGTCTTGCTCCATTTCACTGCCTTGACAGACCACTGATCAAGAGAATCTTGCATGCTGAGATGCTGGTGACCCATGTAAGAGCCCCAGTCTGTGCTGTGCTGCACAGGCAGCATGGCCTTCATGCCCATGGTGTGCTGCACACTCCCCTCAGCTGCAGCATCAGCTCAGCCAGCTAATTTTAACAGAGCAATCTAATCTGCAGGCAGCTCCCACTTGCACCAGCAATTACACCACCTGCATGGTCCTGCATTTATCCCACAGTGTAGCAAGAAGCTCTCGTGACAACATCCATTCTGCTTGACAGAAGCAATGATGAGTAAAGTTGTTTTCTCACAAGAAAATCCTTTACTGGCTCAAAAGACCAAACACGGGTGCCTCTTTCTGCAGACAGGGTGCTGTGTGTGGATCATGGGCCTGCCAAAAGCTGCAGAACTCAGTGTTTCCAGTGCCTAAAGTAATGTTAGATTACCTGTGCTAAACTCTCTTTATTCTGCTAGCCCTAAGAACTAGCATTTTAATTGATAATTTATATGAATGCCTTTTTCACTGGGATTATTACAGACCTGCACTTACTCGTGTAAAACACCCTCAAAGTCAAGGTGTTCCCCCCTCTTTCCTTATCATCTCCTATAATATCCAGTGTTTTTTTTAGGTATCAAATATGCCCATATTCTGTCTCAATGGCAAAATATTACCTAAAATACCTCAGGTTCTTCAGTCACCAGAAATATAATTTAAACACAGACTCAAGTGGAATACTTTTCCACAAAGTATTATTCACCCAGTACTGCTCATCCAGACCTGCTCATCAGCCAGCTCACTAAACTGCATGACATGCATGTCCATTTGCAACACTTTTTCCCATAGCATCTTTCCTTAGTCACCCACCCACTTTGAGACTCCAAGACAGGAATATCCTTCCTCTTTACCCTACCAAGGTTGTAACAGATCTTCTCAGAAGGATTTTGTGATGCTCCCTTTCTGAACATGTTATAGAAACTGAAGAAGATCTACGTGATGGCCCAATAACAGCCAGGTAATTTTACACTTGGACATTCTGTGCAATAGGTCAGATCCCACCACCTCAGTCTTTTTTCAAATAAGGAGAGGATGTTACCTGAAGATGGGGATGTTGAGATTGTTCCCTGCAGCTATGTAGGGGGCTTTGATGTTATGGCAGAAAAGAATGAATGTAAGAAGCAGGTAGTCAATGTGGGATTTGTGAACAGGCAAAAAGATAAGAGGCAAATTCATCTATGGTGGGGAGAGAAGGAAAAAAGAAACAAGTCAGTTGGTAAGAAACACAGAATATTACTCCTTTTCCTAAATTCACTGTTGAAATTGCTAGCATCATCTTATCTGAACTGATGGTATTTTCCAGTTACCATAATTGAGTTTGTTTACTCCTGGTTTTTCTTCAGCTGGGACAATTACAACATTTTAGTCAACTTGTCTTTAGTCAAGTAAAAACAAGTCTTTAGTCTTAAGTCTTCATGGACTGTAGTCAATAGTTGTATCCATTACATTAACAATGATTAATACTCCCAGTTTCTTCAGACTCACAGTGTTGAGACACCAATCAAACAATCAAAGGGATGTGGAAAAATCCTCATTGTTACAAAAGTACTGGTATTGCTATTAGATGTTAGCAAGGATTTATGAATAGTGGATTTCCCAAACACAGCATTCAAAACCAACAGAAAATAGGAACCTTTTTTATTTGTTTCATTTATCTAATCAGTATTTCTAAAGTAAATCCTGCAAAAAGAGTTAATTCATCTGAGTATAAAGAAAATAGTAGCATTTGGGAGTTTGTTTGACCAATTTCATAAATATTGAAAAACTGGAAACAGATTGCTAGTAAGAAATAGGAAAAGTTTCTTCTTAAAGGTTTTTATTCCAAATCAAGGGAAAAGTGAAAAATCCTGACTAGATCTAATAATTTATTACTGGCTGCCTCAGCTCAAAAAAACCGGAAATGATGTTGGATGCAGGTTATCTGAGATAATCATTCAGCCTGATAGTTAAAATTTGATCCTGAATCAAAGGTAAACCCGAAGTTCACATAGTATTTTAGGTTATGCAACTCTAGGAGCATATATTTAATTAAGAACACTATTTCATAGATACAAGACAGTTCTACCTACAGTCTCATTTCATAGCAGCTTAGTAGAACTCTCACAAAAAGAGAAGTGCTGCAAACATTATTAGAAACTACTTCAGAAATCTACCTTACCTCTGTTGCTGCTTTGACCATTTCTATTTGACCTCTGTGGATCTGGATATTCCAGAAAAAGCTGTTAAACAACTTCAGTAACACCCAGCCAGTCAACCTAAGGGAAAACAAACACAACTCAAAGAGCTTTATTTATTTCTGCTTCTGTTTTATATTGCTTCTGTAAGACTAAAGACAAAGCCATTTAATCTGATAACATATATTTACAAACTTCAAGTGCTAAACAAGGTTTTGCCTATGGTTAGTAGCCATATTTCAGCTTCCTGCAGTTATGACTCGAATCCTGTATTAACCTCAGTGAAGGCCATGAACTAGGAACATGACAAAGACAAAATCACCTTTAGTAGTAAATGCAGACCACAGGAGAAGATTTATCTAAAATAAGACTCCAAGATATTTATATCTGCAGATTATAATATTGAATAGGGTACTGGAAAAATTGTCTTTCAGTCTATGATGCTGCAGACAGCTGCTCTTGCCCATATGAGCCTGAAACAATAAATGCTGCCAATACTGGTCTAAGCATTAGCACCAAAACTAGTTTTGGGAGAAAAGAAAAAGTTTGTACTTAATCTTAACATAAGATTTATCCCTTGGAAAAGCAGAGAGTTTCTACTGCATCTGAAAATGAAAAATAACTACTATTTTATTAGCTAATATTAAAAGAAGGGTCTTTATGAATAACGTATTTTTAGAATAATTATTATTTCTGCATAATGTGTTACAAGATCTGTTGGTATTATACAGAAAGAGCTTGTCCATTCTTCCACTCACTGACAACACTGATGAGATATTTTTCTTACCTGATTAAAGCAGGTGACACATTTGCCACCATTTCCTGGAGAATTTTCCTAGCTTTTTTCTTCACTTTGTTGATAGCTTTAGGATCCGTCTGAACAAAACTACCTGGAGTACTTGGTTCAGAAGCTTCATCTACAATGGCCTTCTGGACTCTAACATTAAAAAGTAAAGTTTATGAGACAGTGGCACAACAGAAGAGTCCAAGACACAGACAATAACAGCTCAGAATGGGCTAAGTATTACTACAGGAGTAACTTGGAAACATGAAAAGCATCCACACTGAACTGTACTCCAAATGCATTAAATTTAATTCAGTTTTCTAAGCTCTAACTTAACATGCAGATGAAGATTGAACGGGCTCAAAGGTGAGCATGTAAAACAGTATGTACACAGCTCACAAGTACCAATATTAAGTGATTCCAATTTTTCGAAATAGTTAATAAAGTTAAAAATTCAGGGAGAACAGGTGCAATCTCATATTTGTTAGTGTTTTCTTTTTCCTGCTATAGCAATTTCATTCACCTCATTAGATAGATTTACGCAATTGTTCTTTTGAACTTCTACAACATTGTTACCCTTGAATTCTCGGTTTCACCAAGCCTAACAAAATTTTATAAGGGCTCTTTTCCCCATTTAAAACATACCCAAGACACAGTAAGTGGTTTAACACACCATGACTGTGGCACAACCCAGTCTGCTTTACTTTTCAAAAGCAACACTATCATCTTCAGGTGGGACTTGAGCATTAAAAATTCAGAAGAATTAGGAATGTTAATGTAGGCAGAGTGTGCCCTCTGACAAAAGTAGCCTCGAGGGGTGAGCATGCGGTTGAATTTCTTTGTGTCCAAGGAAAACTGATGCCTTAACAGCTGATCAGGGGCTCAGGATGCCATTTAAAATGAGGCATATGAAACAGAAAACAAGCTCCACAAAGTTAAGGGTGGGTACTCCATCCTACAGCCTTTTTCCATCTTTTGCTCCACTCTCCAGGTGTACACTCAGGGTACCCCAAAATGCTGCTCTCCCATTATTGCTGAAACACTGACAATTTCTGATGACTGCAGTATGACTTCAGTGGTAATGATTTACATGAATTACATAAACAGAAGTTTGAAGAACTCTCACGAAGCAATTTATTTTTCTGTGTACTGTCTGCTGTTCCCCCACTACCTACTGTTCATTCAGAGACTTGTAATCTTTAAACTCCCCTCCTTTACTATTCCAACAGAAATTGCAAGCTACAGTCCTGAAAGGCTGTGCTAAAGATACTGCATTTTCCAGTATTTTAAATAGTCTGACTTTCAAAACTTACAGTTTTTAAATTAAGGCATATTTTAATGTACTAGTATTTTAAAAAGTAGTTAATTTGGCATCATCTTACCTGCTGTTATTCAGCACATTTTCTGTCAGATTCTTGGCAAACATACCCTTATGAACATCCCTCTCTTGCACAAAAAGGACATAACAAAAGCGTCTCGCAAGCCACCCTCTGTACCTACAAAAATATAAAGGGTATTTCAGTGTGATCCTCAAAGTATTTCACTGCCAAAAAAAAATAGCATTAAGAACAACAAAAATACAATGAAGAAGCAAAACTAAGTAGTTTTATGAATGGCTGTCTAAAAGCTTCTGAATCTTCTAGTAAATTGCCAGTATCTTCGTGTTATGGATGAAACAAATGATACATAGCATGAAACATCTGAGACAACTGGGGTCTGCATCCCTCCAATTCAGGGTGACACGGGCCTTTAAACATCCACGGAATCACAGCAAAGTAGCAAACAAACCAGCATATACATTTTAACTGTACACTGGAACCAACTCCCCAGCTCAAAAGAAGAGTTAGTGTTGATTTCCAATTTGGTGCCCCTTTCCACTGAGGAAAGCAAATGCCTCTTAGTAAAAGCTAAGAGGTTTGTCAACTTCTTCAAGGAACACCAAGTCCTCTTGGGAAAGCTGCTCACGTAAGCGCAGGGTAAACTCTCACAAACACTTTTGAAAATATGTTTGCATTAGCCACCAAAACTAAAGCCACTTTTTAGTTAGCTTTTCTTCCTTTACAGTGTTTTCAAACACCCAGTCCTATGTGTCTTCTCCATACTTTCTCCTAGCAAAGTTTTAGCAAGAATAGAACCACTAAAAAATCACTAAATCTCTCTACAAATTCAAGTGTTTAAGGCAACTTAGGCAGGCAGTCTCTTCTTTTTAAATGAAACCTGTCATCTACTATCTAAATCGTACAAGCAATGAAAATGTTATTTGGAATATCAAGCATCACAGAAGATGCATGTGACACAGGGAAGGCTTACATCCCATCCCCAGAAGTGGATATTCATCACTGTTTTTATGTCACCTCCCTCATTTAGCAGGCCAGGGCTGGACAGGCCACCACTTACACAAACTAAACACCTGGGACTCCCAAACAGCAGAGGTGATGTGATAGGGCAGAATTAACAGCTGGATTAAAAATTAAATTCTGGCCATTCCTAAGGCCAGAGCAGTAAGCATTATGTAAAACCCCTGTTCTGAGGTCTGCTGGTGCAATGCCTGGCTGCTGCTCCAGCAAGTGTCCCAAACAGAACCATGGGTGACAAAGCTCATGGTGGTTTCCATGCTGGAGCACTGCCAACGTCTCACCCCTTGTCGTCACTCGAGTTACTGATCTTGGCTGTCAAACCTCCCCACCACATTCCAGTAAATTTATACATGTGTTAAAAGCAGCAAGGAAAGATGAGAAGGAACTTTTACTGCAAAAGGCCAAAGCCCATGAGGGCACTGCAATTAAGATTGGGTGCACAGGCACAAGTCATGAGCACAGAGTGACATGGAACGATTACACAAATATTCAGACCAGCTATTTGTGCTGTCAGAGAAGAAGACTGGTGACACTGTTTTAATTGTTCTTTTTCTTTTTTGCCCCTGCTCTTGGGAGTTTGAGAGCCTTAATGATTTTTCTAGAAAGTAAAGATAAGGGTTTTGGTAACTATGAACATATCAGAACAGCACATAGCTACTGCAGGGATCTGCCATTGTATGAAGGCTTCTTCATTCATTTTACAACTTAGACACAATGTAGCTTAATTGGAAAAATCTGTTTTCTGATCATGTAGCAGTGAGAGAAGAAAAAAACGACTCAGAATGGATCAGTCAAGAGACATTTAAAACTGGCAGTTGTACCTCAGATAAAGCTGTTGATAGAGAGACAGCATGCTCACAGTTGAAGAGAACCCCTCTTGCTTTCTAAGGCCAGGAAACTGTGACTATGTAGCCCTATGGGACCTCAGAACTTCATTAAAATTGTCCACTTTCATGCTATAATGACGTTTTGAGCTAAATGCATTTATTTCAGAATAATTCCTTGACAAATATTTTTTTCTCCTTATATTTCCAATTCAAGTAACTTTGACCATTCAAAACCATTCAAGCATTAGACTTTTGAAACTAATTTTTAAAAACTTCAATAGTATTTGTTATCTTTATGTATTCTAAACTACAAGCTCAACTCTTAAAAACCATAATTAATTCAAATTTAATAAAGAACAGCCTCCAACATTAGCTTCCTCCCTCTCAAGCACACACAATGCTGCCTTTCTTTTACTCAAACACTTTGGCTCATTTCTTTCAGGCTACTGGCCTCTCTTTGTTTGCTTTGACTCTACAACAAACACTGCAGGACCTGCTTATGCTAATGATTACTGTAAAAAAAAACTTAGCAAGTGTTATTAACTTTGCAAAGAACAGAATATTTTTGTGCAATTCCAGTATCTTCATCCTAGAACATGACATAAGATTCTGATAGTGCAAAGACACATCTTCATTTTTTAGATTTTTTCATTTATACTCCATTTCTCAGAAGCTGCACTCTGCTACTGAGGCAGAGAAGAGACAGACTCGTAATACATATTTAGATTTAATTGCCATTAGTGGTAACAGTCAACTCTTAAATTGTGAGGCAGATCTGCTCAGTAAATTAAAACACAGGCTGAAGTCATTCTGCACAAGGGAATAAATCTGGTCCCCTCAACATTATGCTACAGATGCTGCCATTTGCACTAAGGGAGAAAGAGTTTAAGGGTACTCTGGTTTTTTTTGTGAAAGAGGTTTGACCCCTATACTCCTTGTTTATTATAACCCCAAAGGACTTTGCCCAGCTCCCGAATACACACAGCCAGATTTAACAAGTACTCTACTCATTAGAAGTCAGCACCAAATTTCTGCATTTTAGGACCACAATATATACTAAGTCCAGACCATAATAGAGATTTCTGTCATAAAATCAGAACACATTGAATTTTAAAAGCAAAAGAAACACTTGCTACATTACCTTGTATGTGTTTCATTGATGTATATGACATTACGTAGACCCAAGGAAGGAATACTAGAATTGAAGAAGTTATCCTGTAAAACCAAGGAAAAAAAAGATTGATGGACTATTTCATTACATAAGAATAGCTTTGTCTGTTACATTCACCATAACATGTAAGATAATGCAATGGTTTTCATTTATACTAAAAGCAAAGCCAAAAGCAGAAAAGTGCTGAACCTTCTTATACAGTACACAAACTGTTCTGAAATGAAAATGAAATTCAAGTCACTATTCCCACATCCAATTCTTTCAAAGCATTCTCTAGGCTTTACTATGTGGTTGTACTCTTCAAGCCAAAACATTTCATAAGATGCTGATGTAATTTAAACCAGGACTTGCCATAATACAGAACTCCTCTTTGAGACAGAACTTTATTAAGCCACACTGAGCATTAGTGTAACCATGAGCATTTGATGCTCAGTCTGTGACATCCAGTTTGCCAGTAGATCAAGCATCATGTAACAGCCCAAGGGTCAGGATATCCATGCATGGTTAGGTGACAAATCTCCACATTCCTGCTCTGCCTGAACAACAAACTCAGTCCAGCCTTGTAAATCCCTTTTAACAGACTCCACATACCAAGGTATTAACTGGGATGAGTTTAGGAGCACTTCCACAACAAATATTCCTTAGCGGGAAGACCTAAACTCTACTCTTCCATATTCCAAGTAAATACCTTTACCAAGAGGCTGATTTCTTTCTGTCCAAATAATACATAACTATAAACCTGGTGCCTTGCCAGGAGTGAATTACAGCTAAAACTACTGGAACTCTACATGTCAAAGAAGACAAAAAAAGGACAGCAAAGGAGAAAGATGGTCACCAGCAACAGGAGAGCTGCATAACAGCCTCACCAGCAATTCTGCGATGGGAGTCAGGTAAGAGTCATTTGTTTGTATTTTGTTTAGGACACAGCATTTGCCACAGAATTAAAATATGTGACTGTGCTGTTATTTGCAAATCAGGTAGAAATTATGTGCTACAGTGGGAGCACAGAGTCTTCTGCTCCCTGCTAAAGCACAACTGGGCTGTACAATCAACCAACTGTTGCTCTAAGCTCTTGAGAGGAAACTGCAAGGTAGTGCTAATTTCTTTGACTATACACTTGTGATTTCTTTGTGGATCTTATAAGCTGATGACATGTTCTGGCAAAGAGAAGCAAAATGACTTGTTCTTGGTCTCTTAAACAATCAGCAACAAAGTTAAGTACCACTGAATGCCAGTCTATACCAGTGCTCTAAGTGCCAGGTTAAACCTCACTATGAAACTCATCCTCCAGCTGTAATATCATACTTCACCTTTTTGTTACTTAACTCTTCTCCAATCCCATGTCAGGCAGAGCATGTGGTTCTGTGAGACCAACTGAGCCAATACAGGATGCCCCTGCTGGCACAAAGAAGCCCAGCTCCCACCACCATATCCTGGCCTTTCCTGATGATCACTACACCTCACCTCTTAACTTACAGCACATCTAGCACAGCCTTTCATGTCCAAACTTCATGCAGACAAGACAAAAAAACCAAGATAGACAGACTAAATAAAAAAATCAGGTAGTTTTCTGCTTGGTTAGGGAACTTGATCAGTCCTCAGGAGAGCAGGAAGGAAGAGGGAGAAGCAAGACTTCCCACTCTCAGCCCTGGCAAGTTGTTAGTCTGGTCAACACACTTAAGGAAATTTGTCTCATTCATTCCTTTTCCTTAAGAAAAATAATGTAAAAGACAGCTCAAAAAAAAAATTTGGAATCTAATGAGAGGATTTGATTAGTTGCTGTCTGTGCAAGGATGGTATTTTTCCCTTATAGCAGAAGGCAATAAAGGGCTTAACAGGTTGTGCCCCTTTCTTAAGTGGGATCTCAGGATAATTAATTAGTCTCTTAATAAGAGGACAAAATACAGAGCAAGATTTTTATTTTTAAAGCATAATTCCCAGTTTGAGAGGAACAGCCTAATTACTAATAGGCTAATTACTAAATGTATGAAGCCCTAAGCTGAGGATTCACACACACCTTTTTGTAGGTCAAAACACTTGACTTGTCTGTTTGAAGTAGTCTCGGTTTATCTAATTGCTTGTCTTGTTGCCCATTTCCTACATAGCCTTCACAGTACATTTGGATTTCTATACCACATTTGGATGTCATTGCAGCAATTTTCTATTCTGGCAGAGGAATAGAGTGAAACAACTTCTCTTTGGTCAAAGAGACAAGCAAATTTTCACTCTAGCCCAGCCAGTGAAGGTGTAACTGAGTTCAATCTAAAGCCCAGGGGGTACACACAGTCAAATTACATGATGAACTGAATTACATTATAAACTGCATATAACTGGTTACAAAATGCATAAACTGCATTATGCCATTTATCAGCATTTTGCATATTGAGCTTACAGAAAGCCCGCCCAACGCGGTTCAATAAAGTTCACATTTTAAATCAGCTTGCACAACCTCTCTAGAGCCATCTTGACACTGTTCCCAGCAGACAAATATCCCCACTATCACAACTGGCAGTCCTTGTTTCCAGGCTGGGCAGAGAGGCAAGGAATCAGCCAGGTGTAGAAGATTAACTTGTTCTTTCAAGTACAGGACTGAGCAATTTGGAAAGGAAGCATACTGCTCAGCTTCAAAACCATATTTATTCTGTGGATAGAGAACTAAAGTATCCTAAAAGCAAACTTTCACATTTTCATATGCACCAAATTCCTATTATTAATCTAACAGAATGGATAATTTTGCTGTCCCATTTCCTAGTGATCATTTGGAGGAGCTGAAAAGTTTTTGCATGGAGTAAGTCTGGACTGAGAGGTGGGAGACTAAGCACCACAACACATGCGTGCCATCCTTTAATTCCATGGCAAATTTAAATGTAACCACAAAGAACAGTGAAAAACTACAGCACTTTATGAAGTAAAAACATTGTGACCTTAATTCTGAAAGTAAGGAAACTACTGCAACTTCATTATGCTGCAACTATGCATTATTGTCAAACATAATCCATTCCATAATCTTCTTACCCGGCTCTGGGGAGTGCATACATAGCAACATCGTCCCACAAATGGCCTTTTCCTGCTCAGCAGAGCCTCCTTCCATTTTAAAGTGGCAGATCGGAAGAGAGTGGGACGAGAGTTACACTCCCCCTGCAGAACAAAAGACCACTGTGTAAATTTGCAGAAATACGTGTTTTACTGTGTATGGGAAAACTTTGAGGAAGAGGAGTTGCCATAGACACACAAAAATTATCCCGCAATTGTGTAAAGCACAATTTTTTCCAAGATTTTTCTAAAATTTAAAAAAATAAAAGCAAAATCTCAGTGTTGTACTTATGTATCTAACCACTGCTGCATGGGCTGACACACAAAATTTTAAAAGAAATGATAACTGTAATTAAGGAACACCAAAGAAACTGCCAGCTGAGGAAAGTGAAAGAAATGAACAGTACACTACATTGTCAGTAACGTAAAGGTGCTCATAACATGAGCAATGTATTTTAAGGTTCAACTGAATATCATCCTGTAAAATTGCAAGAAGACTCAGTGTACCCAAACATTAACTCGTGGACTCTCTAGACACTTTCAGTAGTTTCATGCAGAGTGATATGAACCCCTGTGCCTTCTGGAAAGTTACACTATCTGAAGATTACAGAACAAAAATATCCAGAGTGACTGCATTCACAGAACTCACTTTCTAAGTTAGGACACAATGCAAAAACTGTAGTTAAGTATACTTTCAAAGACATTGATTGTTTTCATTAAAGTCTACTGAATTACTGCTTGCCTGAGAATGAGAACTGGGTTGCCATTTTTAAACCACGTATTTTATTGAGAGGGAAGTTTCTTTCAGTATTAAAAGAGAAGTTACAGAAACAAACCAAAACACTGTTTAAAATAGCACTTTTAAGTGGAAGAGAAGCAGAGTAGAACCAAAGTCGCAAGACACTAATACAGATCATCACATACTCAGCCCAGTGAGAAACTCCCAGAGAGCCAAAAGCCATGCTGAAGATGCCTAAAAACTAAATTGTGCATGTATCACACTTGGCAAGCAGCATGAACTGGCAAATATTCCAAGGCTAAGTCTTCCATCCGAAACAAACAAGTATCAAGATGCTAAGCCTGCCATAATCCCTCCTCTATCACCTTCTTTAATGCTAACTCCAAAACAAACCAACTTTGTAACAATGCTGGCTTCCTTCTGCTTGCCTCCAACCCCTGACTTCACTCTCCAGCATTGTCTTACAAAACCTTTCTATCTCTTCTGACTTGCCTGCCCTTATTCCACTTTCTCAAAGACCTCCTGGTTATTGCAGCTTGCTGTTCTGTGTAACTCAGATCTAGCAAGATAGAAATCCCAGCTGCCAGGACATCTGTCCTTTCCCTCAACTCTGACCACGTCTCCAATTCTCCTTCTGTATCAAGTTCAAACTCCTCCTCCCCAGATCCTTGTCCAATTCCTCCTAACCTATGCTGCTAAACCAAGCATCACCATCCCAGTCCCCATGTGGCTCTTTTGGCTCCACCCAGATCGCTCTGCTCACTGCCTTCTTTGTCCCCTCCAAATCCCAAGACTCCCTCAACAGAGGACACACACTTTTAATAGGCTCCTTATTTATATCCACCAACTTTTTTCTACCTCCTGGACAGCATGGAAAGCTCCAGCTTCAATGCCTATGTGACTGTGCAACTTCAGCATCAAGCTCCTTTTCACCTGTACATTTAAACTACGTCACTCACAAGAGCAACAAGCTTCCTATTTGACTTTCTGTTTGACTTTGGCTACTCCAGAATAGGATTCTGTACATCTACTGCTACATAAAATCAATAGCAACATCACACTAGGAGAGACCATCAAAAGGGTTTGACAGGATTTTTCTTTTCTAGCAACATTATTCCTTGGCACAGAACCAAATTCTTGGTTCCTCCTTACATTTCAAACTGTATCATGCATGAGAGAGGTAATGCCTTATCTTCATTCTTCATAACAATAAAAAGTCCACCTCCAACTTGAAGAAATAGTAAGATCAGTATGGCCAGTAACATTCACAATTTTTACTTACCCATTCTTCACTGGAATGCTTACATCTACTGATGCTGCAGTCTGCTGAGGTGGACAAATAGGAAACATCTATTGTTCCAAGGGACAAAGCAGTTTCATCCATGACACAGGAGCTGAACTGAAGATCAGAAACTGCAAAATAATATCATGTATGTGTATATATATATATATATTATATGTATTTATATGCATGCACAGAAACACACACCTAATTTCAGTGATGGGCATCTAGCAATAAGTTAGCAAACTGGGCTTTTTTTCACCCTTCAGTAAAAGTTCAGTTCCAAAGACGCTTCCCGGCAGCTAGAAACTGGCATGATTTTAATATGCTAAAAACCCCAGCACATTTGACTTCCATAAACACAGCACACCAATCAGCTTCCCGCATGCTTTTCTCTCCCTGCTCTTCTTCCCACAACAGGTCACTATGGTCCCTTTGTAATTTTCCACTGTTCTTTACTGCATGGTTTAAGCCATGCAGCCATAAGGATACACGTCAGACACTTTCAGAAGTTTACTATTCTCTTGCACTCTGTGACCTCGCTCTTACATAATTTGCTTCTCAAGGACACCTATGATCTACAAAAACTGTCATTAATGTTCTCACCTAATCCTATCTCACAGTATATTTTATGTGTCTGGTCTAGCTGTAGTCAAACCAGTTTGCAAATTCCTCGGGAAGAAGGAGTGCTCTATAAAAAAAGCACACCCCTAAATGTGAACACGCTGCTGACAAGTAACATTTCTGTCTTGTGGGATTAAGGAGCAGTAAAGAAACCTAAACTTGCATTATTGTTTTGAAATGAAAGTTTCTTAGCTCATATAATGAGCATAGTAAATAATTCTGCCTTGGCCAAAGAAAAAAGGGCAAAAATATTCAAACAACTTAGTGTTGTACAGTGTACTTGCAAAAGACTACAAATTAAACTGCTTTGTTATTGAGAGCCACCGAAAGAGGAATCCCAGCATTTTCACCAAGAGAAAGTGTAAAGAGGCAATACCTCTTTTTCCATCTGTCATTGCAAGGAAACTTCTATCATGGCCAAGCTATGGGCCATCAGGAATGAGACTGTTCCCACCCTGTACGCTAAGCTAACATCTGCAACAGCAAGACCTAAAACTTCAGTCCAACGTTTTCGCAGTGCCTTCCCCAAGCTGCCACAAACCCACCCCGTGATACCTCCACGCAGAGAGCTCCCACTACAACCTGGAGTCTGAGCCAGTATAGCCATGCAGACCATGCATATCCCGGCACAGCCTAAGTACCTAAATCATCCCTTTGTCTTTGCTGACTCTTACATTCAATTCGCCTTTTATTTAAATTAGTCCTCAGGCAATTACTATCTACCCCTCCCGATAAATACAAAAAACCGCCCGTAAATCTCTAAACGCTCGAAGCGAAATACGTCCCCCTCGTCCTCAAGGTGACCTTGGCTGCACCGGTACATACAAAGGATGAACTTTAAAAAATACAAAATTAAAAGCCCGTGTGAGCAGCCGCCGCCGCTGCATACCTACCTGTGTGCCAACCCGCCCCCCGAGCTCCCGCTCCCCGCTGCGGCGCTGGCGCTCTTCACCTGCCGGCCACCGCCATCCCCGCGGGCTCCAGCAGCGCTCAGGGCTTACCAGGGCTCCCTCAGAAGGGCTCCGCAGCGCTCCGGGCTCCAGCCCCGCCGCTCACCAGACCTGCTATAAATAAAAC
>VZTN01011452.1:0-41733 GCA_013400515.1 Erpornis zantholeuca
AGTAGTTCCTGAAGGGAGGCAGTTGGGGCTCCTTGGGTAAGACTTTTGTAACTGCACCCCAACATAGGAGGGTTTTTGGGTTGGTTTTTTGGTTTTTTGGTTTGTTTTGTTTTTTTGGGTTTTTTTGCCAACATTGAGAAGAAAGCATTATACCTGTACTATTCTGCAGTCACTACAGAGCCACGGCTGGTCTTGGAAAAGGTCTGTCTGTGCCCAAAGAAGTTTAAAAGTTTGTTCACATCTTGTCACAGCAGGAAAATGGGAGATGAGACAGGGGTCTGCCCACAGTATCTTGAATTTCCTTCAGATGTAGCTCATCCCAGGAATTCCATTATTTATAGGGTGATTTAATAGGGACTGATCACAGTCAAGTACTTGTCCAAAAGGGAGCAGGCTTCCCCATACAAATGATGCCACCCATTTTAAGTCCAAAATTCTTGCTTTTACAAGAGACATGTTTAGTGAGAGGCAGTGTTTGCATTTGTGACAGTGTGAGAGTGGAAAAGGAGGTAAGGGAATGACTAATAGAGCATGGTAAGGATGTAGAAAAAATGTTCATGCTTTTGTGTAAGTGTTTTTGGGTTTTCTTTTTCTAAAAGAAAAAAAGATATTGAGGATTTTTTGAGTTTTTTCATTGTTTTTATTTTTAATAGGTGTGAAAATTATAGGATTTGTACTTCCAGGGAAAGCATTACTGTAATCCTTGTAAACCCCTGCCTTTTCTTTTTTCTTTCACAGTAGCATTCTGAGGTTTTTAAAAGATCAAAGAAAAAAAAACCATATTAGAGGAAAACTATGACATGTGAAAAGATTACCTAAGTCATGAGAGTCCCAAAAGAAAGGTGCTGTATAAGAGAGACAATAGACTCTTAGCATCAGTGAAGAATGCTTTTTTAGTGATGAATGCTCCTCTATGAGCTCAGCACAAAAGCTTGTACAGAAAAGCCCTAAACAGAATATAAATGCTGTGGTGCTCTTTCTAAGCATCTGTTTGCATTGTAATAGGGCAGTAATTGTGTTGGCAGGTCAAGTAGTTTTTCTTCAGGAAATCTTTCAACATCTAGAGTGCCTGGAGTAGTCTGATGGTATTAGAACGTCAGATGCAATTTAGAGTGAATGAGGGCATTTCTGGCATGTTTCAGTGGAGAAAAAAACATCTGTCTATCTGTCCTCAGTATGGATTAAGATGACTCCAGAAAGTAAATCTGTAGGAAAATACTTTTTGAATCACAGTTTTTTGAAGCTAATAATAATTTTATGTGTGTTTGTGATATTTCTTTTCAGTTATTTTTATGAATGACTTCTTGATACAAGAAGAAAGATAAATGTTGTTTTCCCTAAACCTAGTAGATGAAATACCAGTGCCACCTGTTTAGTAGGCAATTTTTTATTCTGATATGGCCAACATACTGAGGATTTACATGAACAAGGGCAAACACTGTTTTCTCTTAAGTTGAGAAAGATGCTAACTAGGCCACAAACTTTCATAATAATAAAAAAACGTGAACCTGTTACAGACTGGAAAATCCCAAAGCTCACTGATCATATTGTTAGATCCAAGTTTTGAATTCCCCATCAGAAAAATCTTCTGGGCCCAAAGATACCACATTCCCTGTTTTTCCCAAACAGATTTTGATTAAGGTATATGTCTGGTACAGAATATATCTCAGTGTTTAAAAACCCTAGCAGAAACACTGCTGTCATCCTAAAAGCATCACAATAAATCAAAAGTATTGGAAAGAAAGAAAATGCTTCTGAAACTGAACCATTACAAAGTAAAATATGGAACTTGACACCCAAGACGAGTATTTTTACGAGATGGAAGTGCTGAGGAAAGAGCCCAGTATTGAAGAGATGATAAAAATGAAACGTGCTAAAAACTAACACATGCTTCATGTAACTGTCATCACTGGCCAGGAGCATATGTGGAATGACAGGGAAGTGTTTGGAGATGAAAGAAGGCATGCTTTTGGAGTCTGAAGTACAAAGCAAAAAGCAATGCAGTGTAGCTTAGATCATCAGTAAAGGGCTGCAGAATTCAGAGAGAAGTGTTTGATTGTGTGAGGAAAACTTTTCATGAAGAAGCTGAAGAAAACACATGGAGAAGGAGGCCCAAGCGTGAGTGATGGAAATGTTTCTGTAGGCTGTAAGCTGACTGGAGACACAGGAGGTGCAGACTGAGATGCAGTGTCCTAAACATCAGTGCTCAACAAGGGCAGTTCCCGGAGGAAGGTCAGCAACTCAAAGAAATGTAAGTGTCACTTTTCCCTTTTAGCCAGTACTACACTCCATCCCCTTCAGTGTGATGAATGGAACATTGTTTGGAGATGTCTGCAAAAGTTTTAAAAATCACCAGTATTACCAGTCGAATTTCACAGGATTTCAAATGCTTTTTAGTAGGTCAAAAAGTTCACTAGTTTGTTAGAATTACTAGATAAAATTATGTTCTGCTTCATTTCCTGCAATAATGACTTGCTTTTAGAAACTTGCTGTGTTCTTCCTTTGTTTCTGCATAATTTGCTCATAAAAACTGTTCTCCTAAGGTCTGGATAGAAATTATATCTTAGTGTTTATGCAGAAAGGTAAAGGAGACATTTAAAAGTAATCTGATGATCAAATTAAGACCACCATTCAGCTGCCTACACACACTGGAAGGTGATTTTAAAGGTGCAAAAATGGGAATAGAACAGTAATTCAAATCCATTTTCTTTGTTAAGCTTCTTCAAGTTTAGCTTATTTTGAAGTGACACAGTAACAATGGATTTATAATACTTGGATGGTAGTTAGGTTGAAGTGTATATCAGTTTGGAGTATACTTTTAAGGTTCTCCTCAAACCCTGAAACTACTGAAATATTTGATACAGTACATCAAGTCACCATCAAATATGTATTTCGAATTCTCTGCATGCTGAATTCCTTTTAACTTTCAGGTGTGTTACATAAGTTGAAAATGTAGAGAAGAATCTTAAGAAAACTTGTACTGCTTTTCTCAGAGACACGTCTTTATTTCAAGGACCCTAACTAAACAGGAACTTCAGAAAAAGGCATATTCATATTGTTCTGTTATTATTAATGTTTTTCTGTGTACAACTAGAGAACTGTCGGTGTTCTGTGGGTTCTTAAAATATTACCCTATTCTAGAATTAATTGTTTCAGTACGCCTATTTTCATCATTTGGCACTGTCTAATGAGCCTTACACATATGTATGCATGCAAAAGACATTTGCTATACACCTTACTTCTTTACTTTCATACTCTGCTCACAGAATACTACCTTGAAAAAAAGAAGAGGTAAAAAAATAACTGTTCAAATAAGGAACTTTTTTTGTTTCACCACTATGTGGCTTTTCATCTGTCACATTTCAGCCATTTTGCCCATGGAGGAGTAAATGAATCAATCAGAAATTCCCAAGTCTCCCTCCACATTGCTGTTTGGTCTTTTCAGAGAGGTTCATATGCCTATTTATATTTTTTTTGTTAGAGTGGAGATCAGAGCCTTGGTAGTATTACACTCTTTGCTAGGCAAACTTTTCAGGGCAGCAATTATTCTCCCTTTATCCTTGCCTAAATGTGAGATGAAATAGAATTAAGCTAATGGTAGCAGTATGGTTAGCAGAGGTTTTTTCTAAGAGCTTCCAGGTGAGTTTTCTTCAGTTTTGCTCTTCTGTTTTGAGAGACTGCTTTGCTTCCTACTGTGCATGAATTTTGTGAGATACTAAACTCTTGTGGTGTGTCTGAGGTACCCTGCTGAGTTGATGAGGAAGCTACCTGGGGGGAAGCGGGTACCTAATTTTCCTATGTATTTGCGTAATATTTTTCTTGATGTAGGATCAGCCTGATATTTGCATGCATTTGTAGCTTCCTTAAAAGTCAGATTTAACAACTAGGGGGAGAGTTGCACTTACGACCCTCTTTTGCTGTTATGCTCAAGCTCCTCTCTTGGGTAGCCAGCCATACTTCCTTCAGAACTCTTAAGGGTAAAGCCTTACATTTAACCCTTAGGAGGCCTAATCTCCATTTTACAGCTTCACATTTGTAACTCCACTGACTGGAAAAATGCAGCACTACCTGCGCACCTGGAAGAACTTAGAGGAGGAGAAAACTCTGAATTCAAACATTTTCTTCTGCTCCATTACTGGTCTTAGAAGTAATACTCAAAAAAAGAAGTAACACTCCCAAAGAGAAGGCAAGATTTTGAAATTCAAATCAAAGAGAACAGCCATCTAAAATTCAGAAAGAAGTTTTTAACCATTATCAAAAGTTTTGTGTTTATTTGGCTCTGTCCACGGCCAGGAGATGTTGCATCAGTCCAAACATTTCCTACCATTGCTAAACACTGAATAATCTTCACATATTAGAATGTAGGGTAGAGCAACATTGGTTGAAATCTACCAACTGTACACTATTTTGCAAAAGTAAATCAGGCCATTGTTTTCTGAAACGGTTATAAATAAATAATTCATGAAATCTAAGGGATCATAAGAATCCTACTGCTGTTCTTTCCATAACTGAGAAATATTCTTCACACATATCAGGCCTTCTCATTCTGAAGATTTAAGAGACAGTCCCTCAGGAATGCCATCACTGACATTTCATCTAAATTGCAACCAGTGGGTTTGTTTTTTTTCCCTTCTTTTTTAAGAACTTGTATCTGGGCAAATCATCCTGAAGAGCTTGTAGAAAATATGGAGATTAATCTGAGACAAAACAATACTCTGAGGAGTAGCCTGATCTGAAATACATCGTAGTCAAAGTGTATTTAAATTTCAGTAGCCATAAGGCTTTTATAGCCAGGGACAATGAGTTTATCCCCTCTAACCCTGTCCCACATCCCACTTGTATTTTATCAGTTGTTACTTTTGTTCTTAAGTTCTTTATCTTTTTCAGATCCTAACATTATTTTAAGTCCGAAACTAGAAGTGTGGCAAAAATTAACTTTAATGGAATTCATTAATGAAAATAAATTTCTACAGATGAAGAGTGTGGTGGTATTTTTCAGTTTGATATTTGTTCACTATATATTACTGAGGTGTTTTGAGCAGGTACTGCAGTGCAGTACCATTCTTGGCATGAGACACACTATGGGATTATTCTGTCCTTTTTTCCAAATTATACAGTGCTCATGAAGAGCCAGTGTCAATCAGTCATGCATTCAAATTCTTTCCTTACTAAAAACCTAGTCATAAATCTGTTTTCTTCCATCTTTCCTGAAAGTTCTATTGAAGACTTGGAGCCTTGCCTTCCAGGACCACCTTGCTAGAGGTGGGATGATGTAGGTTCATCTCCTAACCAGCAGTATATGTGGTCCATAGTGGAGTGAAAAACAATTACATGGGGTGTGTGAGGGAAACAAGCAAGCAGGAGTGAAGGAAACAGGAACTAGAGCATTCAAAACGCCCATATTTGAAATTACTTTCAGAGTAATAGAATCAAAGAGTCATAGAAACAGTTAGGTTGGAAAAGATCTTTAAGACCATCGATGCAACTGTAAACCTAACACTTCCCAATCCACTACCGTGTCCCTAACCACCAGTCTGTAGGTCTTGAAATCCCTTCAGGGATCATGAGTTAACCGCTTCCCTGGGCAGCCTATTCCAAACATAATAACCTCCTCAGTGAAGGAGTATTTGCTCATACCTAATCTAAACCTTCCCAGTATTACTTGAGGCCTTTTCTTCTCATCATCTCACACATAGGAAGAGAGTGACTCCAGCCCTGCCTGGGGTGTCTGGTCCCTGCCGCTGTTCCATGCAGCAGAGTTGTTCCCCCTTGTGCCTTCCTAGGTGTCTGAGGCCATGTCCTGTCAGGAGAGACATACAAAGTGACACAGCTTGCCTTGCACTAGGAGTAGAAAAGTCAGGGAGTCATCAGAAGGCTGTGGGAGAGGAGAGACAATGGAAGAGCTTGCTGATGGCTCTCCTTGAAGGCTTGAAACCAGCAGGTGCAGCCCTGGGATGGGGCAGTGAGGTGTGGGGCTCAGCTGGTCTGTAGCCCTATCTCTGCACCCTGTTGGAGGGCGGGGAGAGATGGCAGGGATGAAGAGCAGGAGGAAAGATCTCCTCCACGTGTCCCAAGTGCTCAGGCTGAGATGTACGTTGCATGGCTTTGGCGAGATGAGAGTAGTACCTGGGAGAAGACCCTGTATACCCACAACCCTAAGCCCCCATACCCTTCCCCAGTCACCACCAGGTTAGCACAGTGTACCCAGAGGAGGCGGTCAGGGAAGAAAGAGGAACTTTCTCGGGAGTATTCCCTGCTACCAATGCACTGGCACTCCTGCACCCAGTGTGCCAGAACAGGCTCCTGTGGAACCTGCGGCACACAATGCGGCTGGGCAGGAGGGGGAAGCACCAGCAGGGGCTGCCCATGTGCAGTGCCCAGACCTGCTGCTGTCCCCTCTGCCAAAGCTGACAGAGCAAGCCAAGTGTCCTGATGGAGCTGTGGAGCCTGTGTGCCTTGTGTGCGCACCTACAGGGCCCCTGGACAGACCCTGCTGAAAAACATCATGGTCACAGCCATTCCATGGTGACATCACAAGAGTGTGAGATGCCACCTAGCCAGCAGATGATCCAAAAGGGGCAAAGTCTGCTCTACAGGATGTTCCTTGTTGAGCGTCATTCAATTTAATTTGAATTCTCTAGCCTTTCCAGGTCCCTTTGAATGGCATCACAGCCCTGCGATGTTTTAGCCACTGCTCTGTTTTGTGTTATTTGTGAACTTGCTGTGCTCTCCCTGCTGTCCAACACCTCAGTGAAAATCTTAAACAATACTGACCCCAATCCTGACCCTGGGTTACAACACTATTAACTGGCCTCCAAATGGACATTATACTCTACTGCTGCATTAAGTTACTGAATGGATCTATTCCATTTGAGGAAAGCTTTGTCCGGTACAGGCCGAATGGTCATTTTTCATAGTATTTCACGAAGAATCAGTGTTTGATGGTGACTTACTGAGGACTGCCTTCTGTCTCTTCAGATACAACTTCCTTTTGCAACGAACAAGCGCAGGTTATGTTACTAGATTAGTATGGGATCTTAACTTTTAGTTGCAGATCACAAGCATGATAAATAACATGCTGCACAAAGCTCTATTTTGTAGGGTTGCAATTATCTTTGTAACTTTGATGTCTCCCTTATTTGGGAAGGTAGGAGAAGACAGGAAGATCTGCACAGCATGTGGTTTGTCATGATTGTACCCTGTCAAGTTTTCTATACTGTGTGAGCCTTGTTGATTTGACTTTGTGTTCCTCTCACTCTTTCCCTATCCACATCAAACCTTCACATGTTCACAGCATAGCACAGCTATTTTTCTACTGTTTTTTGACAAAAGCACAAGTGATAGCAAATCAGCTATGATCCACTGATGGATCGCAGATGAATTAAGCAGTAGGCACAAACAGCTCTGCCTGTTGCAGGACTGCCAGGGAAGGTGTCAGTCTGAAGTGCTGTGTGCCAAAAAACTCCCATTAAGACTCCCTCTCCTCAGTTACACCTTTGCATTATATACCCTCCCTTTTTACTTAACTCTTCTACTCTTTACCTCGTGTAACTCTGTTTCACACTTTGGCCAGCTACAATACAAGTGGGGTATTAACCCTGTTCTCACACAACTGGAATTGTTTAATGCTGATTCCATAGATTGCTTCATGGCTTCCCTGAAATCATGTTCCACAATATTGTGGAGGGCTCATATTTTAACTCCTATGTGCTTTACAGCAATGAAAGCAGAAAATGAACTCTGATCATTCTGTCCACTTCTAGCTAAGGTGCTGGGAAGTGGGAAAAGAGCTGCTGGGATTTAGACAGACAGCTTCTAACAAGATGAAAATAAAAATGCGATCTTCAGTTTAAAATAATTTCTTAAATTGTCAACATGTATATCACCAACAAATGTATTATCAAAATAGCCTCAAGCTATGCCAGGGGAGGTTCAGGTTGGACATCAGGAGGAATTTCTTCACAGAAAGGGTTGTTAGACATTGGAATGCTCTGCCCAGGGAGGTGACAGAGTCACCATCCCTGGAAGTGTTCAAGAAACAACAGAGCTCCTAGAGCAATGGTCTTGTAAACAAGGTGGTGATTGTTTGAAGTGTGCACTCAATGATCTTAGAGGTCTTTTCCAGCCTAAATCATTCTTTGATTCCATGACCATACTGCATGTGAACTGCCATCTTACTAGTTTATTCTCATTTTTCTACTGACATTCATGTCTCTGTATTTTCAGATATAGTATTCTAGGTTTGCTACTTGGAAAAGAAAAACCATGGCTTCCAACACATCAAACCCTGCTAACCATTTGCCATACTTCTTTGGTAACATCACGCGTGAAGATGCCGAGGAATATCTGATGCAGGGAGGAGCAAGCGATGGACTGTATTTGCTCCGCCAAAGCCGAAATTACCTGGGGGGCTTTGCCTTATCCTTGGCCCATGGAAGGAAGGTTCACCACTATACGATTGAGAGGGAGCTGAGTGGCTCATATGCTATCGCAGGCGGCAAGTCGCACGCCAGTCCTGCTGAACTCATTAACTATCACTCGGGGGAAGCGGATGGCCTCATCTGTCTACTCAGAAAACCTTTCAACCGGCCGCCAGGCGTTGAACCCAAAACAGGACCCTTTGAAGATTTGAAAGAGAACCTCATCAGAGAGTATGTCAAGCAAACTTGGAATTTACAGGTAAAACCAGACTGATCTTGTCTAGGTCTTTGACCTAGGAGAAAAAGAGATTGCAGTGTTTGTTTCCAGATGTTGCTGCTGCTAGGTAGTATTTTTTCACAATGAAATCCTAGCTGTTCGAGTTTTAACAGTGAGGGGTTTTTATGCCCAGTACATGCAGTAACTTGGCAATAAATGTAGTTTTCCTGAAATTTAAACCCTTAGAATTTCTACAATGTCTTGGGCTAGCATAATCTTATCTACCTCTGCACTAACATGTCATCAGATTTTGACCAAAAATTAATAGATGTAATGAACAAGATACAGAAATGGTTTGTTTCATTGCTTTTAATTCTGATTTTTTGTGGCTTGATATGCAGGCAGGTGTGGTGACATGATGACTTGTTTTACATCCTACTCACTAAGTTGGCCTTGTTTCTGTGATGCTAATTTAGATTATGTCCAAGAACTTGTTCCTGGAACAGAACACTTTCTACACAGCAGAGCACTGCCTATACACCTTCAGTGCTGCACGGGTCAAGCAGGAATTTTCCATATGGAGGACAAGAGGTTGGATTTTTTCCCAAGAATGACTATGAAGAAGTCGGTCTTAACATGGAAACACTAGTATAGGAGGCTGCGAAAGGAGTATTAATGCACCTTGAGATGCCATGAGTTACCATTATGAACTCATAAAGTTACACAAGATTTTTGATCTCTTTTGCTGCTAGCAAATAGACCTATGAATTCTGCTTTGTAAAATACATATAGCAATCCCCAAATTGGGAAAGCCTGAAACTTACACAACATTTTCTGTAACTGCTAAGGCTCACGTTATCTTTTCTGATGAGTCTGAGCTCAATCTAGAGGGAAGCTGATGAACTTTGGCCAAAACTGGTAAAATAAGTGAGGATTACCCAGTTCAGGGCAATCAGATTCTGGGCCCAATTTGAAAGTGGTAGGTTGAAGACAAGGTTAGAAGTGTCTTAGTTAATATTACTCTAAATAATTCACTCTAAAATTGGGACTGTTCTGTCTGGGAAAATTTGCATTGATGACTTTGACATAGACATGCTGCAACAGTGCAAAGCATGTTCAGTTTATTTTAGTACACTGTCATAGGATGTGTAATTTGGAGAGACAAATTACAAATTATGTTTGAAATCTCAGACTGACACTAACTCTATTTAGCTATATCTCATTAGCATAACAATATTATTTTAAGTTTAAATAGTGATATATCAATGGTTTTATTTACTGGTTAATTTTCCTTCTTTTTCTTAGATCTAAAGGGAGAGCCCTCGTTTTGTGATATTTAGTTAGTTAGTTAGTTTCTGGTTTAAAATCTTTAGAGCAACCAGGCCTTTTCTTCACATGAAACAAATATGTGCAGAATTTGGATGTCCCAAAAGCAGTCCCAAAAGACTGGGAGTCTACCTGTTATGTTTTTTATTGCAGAAGATAGTTTGACTGTTTCACTGTGTTTTTACCACTCTCCAGGGGCATGCTCTTGAGCAAGCCATCATTAGTCAGAAGCCTCAGCTGGAGAAGCTGATTGCCACTACAGCCCATGAGAAGATGCCGTGGTTCCATGGGAGGATCTCTCGGGAGGAGTCAGAACACCGCATCCTCATTGGGTCAAGAAACAATGGAAAATTTCTGTGAGTGCATTTTTCTGTGGTATTGCTGTCTGCCTCTAGTGTTACTGTACAGTTCTTTTGAATAAATCTCAAATGAGATTACAGCCTAAAATGTGGTTCATACACGGTGAGGGCACCCAGTTCAGCATAATTTATGTGACATGATGCTTCCTGCCCTAAGAAAGTACCTCACTTAACTAAAGATGGAAAACTATAACAAAAGCATTGAACACCTGCAGGGGTGTCCACTAGGGCCCACTGGAACCACTTGTGACCAGCCCAGGGCAGCCACTGGCCTTTGCAGCCTTGCTGTCAAAGCCTGGCCACCTGCACCCAATACAGAGACTTACTACACTGGTACGATTATAGATAAACTGCTTGTGTTAGTAGCTGTTGGGATCTGTATCTGTCAGGCTCCCAGGGACAGTGATGGTGCTTTGTTCTGTAGTTAAGCAACAGATTTAATTGCTTCTACCTTGACAGCACTGTTTTGTGTCTGCTCTTTACCCTCTGCATTTACCCAGGCTGATGTTTTCTGAGCACAAATGTGTCATTAAGACAGTGACTGACAGCTATCATCTTGTGAGGACTAGACCCAGGCAAAGTCTTCTAACAAAAAAAGGGTTTTTTTGGAAAATCTTCATTTGAAAAGTATCAGTGTTTTAACAGAGCTGTCTTTTGATGTTCCCACCCCCCACCCAGAAAGCATTTATATAATGATAGAAAATTAAGCTTAAAAGTCATGGCTAAGTAAGGATCACTTAGAGCCGTTTAATTTCCGAGGGAAATTTCATCACCTACCTGTGTGGGTGGTCTTCTTTAGCACTCAGCCTTCTTTGGCTTTTTTAGAGTTAGTCCAAAGCGAAACCCCACAAGTGAGTGCAGAAAGGACATGCTTCTTCATTACCAACACTTTCACTTTACTGATTTTCTGTAATTGTGACATACTAATTGCTATTGTGAGTGCAACCCTCGCATGTTTCCGTGTTTCAGTCTTAGCTGACAGGAACCAATAACTCCTTTAAATCCTGTTTCCAGTAGAGTAAATTCCTATGAGGTCTTAACCACAAATGCTTTCACTGTAGTAGTGACATCTCATTTCTTAAACTCTCTTTCCTTCCCTCAGTCTTTGAATTTTTTGTGCTTCATAGCCACTCTCACCCAAGTTGCCACACATGCCTATTTTCAGCCTCATATTCCCTCTTGGCAGGGATCACATCCAGAGACTCATTTACCCAGGTGCTTTTGCTGCCATGTGTAACAAAACCTGTAATAAATTTATTACAGATACTTTTAATAAAGAAAATGTAACAAAAGTTACAAAAATTTGTGCAGCTGTAGATTTCTTCCTATTGCATAGGAGTTTGGAGGATTTCATGGACATAGTTGCTGGTAGACATAACCAGCCCAGCATTACCCCATAACTTCTCCTTTTTCTTGTGATTTTTGCTAGTTTCTTTTCTGAATTTTTAGACATCAGGCCTGCTGGATACATAATTGAGATAAAAAAAAACAATCCTTTCTTTTAATTATGCTTTTGTACTGAAAAATATATTTATTGCTTTCTGTTTTAACACCTTACCATATCAAATTTTTGTATCAACTGATCATGGTCCTGTATTAAAACTAGCAGCTTTTCCACTTTGCCTCAGGTACACATTGGTTTCTCTGTGGCCAAAGTACTTCTCTTTGGGGTGAGAGGGGAAGGGGGGAGGCNTAGCTAACATTTCTTAACAACAGGGATAGATTTTGGAGTAAGGGAGTGAAATCTTTTACATTTGACATTTTTTGACATTTTCAGCCTCTTTTATAAACATTGGTCTCTTTTTAATCTTCTGTAAGCATTCCTACTGCTTTGACTGGAAGTGTTTTCCCAGCATTTTCCTGTATTCCTTAAAGATGGCCTAGGAGGCATTTCTGGTGCTGTTTGCGGTGACCTGCTCAATAAGTTGTGGGGGAGTATTCAGATCTTCTCCCACAGGACTGATTATGTGAATGGATCCATATTTTGTATAGTTTTCATGGAACTTGGGTGGCTGCTTTCATATCAGGTAGAGAAACCCATAGAGGAGAAAATGCTAACTTTAAGGCTGTGTTTAAGTGCCACTGGAACTTAAATAATGTGAACTGCAACTGTGTTGAGCTTGGGTCCCTCTTCTTAAGGAGAAGATTGTTTACTTCTGTATCTGTAGGATGCTTTCTGATGTATTAATTTCTCTTGCACAGACTTCCTATCTGGCCATTTTAGACCATAGTAACCACGTAGCTGCCATTTGCTTTTATGGTCTCAGGGAAGACACAGGGAGAAAACTTCATTTACCCCATGTAGTGTCCAGTAGTTCAGTGTCCAGTGCAGCAAGAGAAATAATGTGTTGTCCATTTGTGTTGAAATCAGTTATTTTACCTTCCTGAGACATTCTAACTCTTAGAGGCTCATCACAAATAACAAAAGAACGGTCTAATTCAGAGAGGTTTATTGTTTTCTGCAGTGGTTTGCTTAACATAGGCTTGCTCGGCAGGTGTTGAGAAATAAACCACTCATTTCTGGCTAACAGAAGCAGTAGCAGCAAAACTGCAGAGTGAGAGCAGTGCATTGTTTTACATTTCAGGCACAGACACTGCATAGTTTTACTTACTCAGCAGCAGTGCTTGTCAGAATATTCTGTACATCTGTGAATTGAAGGCTTTGAATTTGTGGCTGTGAATGTAAGGTGCTCAGGGACAGTTTTTCTTACACTAGTTGAGATACTCAAGCCCAGTAGCTGACTGAAAGGTAAAACTTTAAAACTTTCAAGGCCTAAGATTTGCTTGCTTGTTGAGGTAGCAGTCGGAATCTGGGAAGAAAGAAGAGCTAGATTTTCAAGCTTAAGTACCCTGAGGTTATATAACAAGTCCACAAGCGGATGCTGGTATATGACAAAAACCATATTGTTTATTATGAAGAAAATAACAAATATTAAAAGGCTAGAATATTTCTGTATATTTTTAACGAGGGTCTCCAAAACATCATTACACCAGGAATTTCCAATCCATCTGACCTACCTACCTACCTTGAAACAAAATCCAGTAAAACAGTCTCTGCATTAATACAACTACCATCTAGATTTCTTTAGCACTGCTTTGAAGCAGAGCAAGATTATCAAATCTAGCATTGTGTTTTAACACATTAAATATGAAAATCATAGAAAGGCTTCCTGACTACAGTTTAAAATACCATGAATAGCATCGTAAGGATAACACTACAATGCATCCAAGGAAAAATTCTGAGCTAACTGTGGGTGTTCTACTGGGGAATTTTCAAAGATCTTTTTAAAGTTTTCATTGTGGCTTAAAAGTCAGTGAAGTATGTATGTGTATGTTAGAGAGTTTGTTGCCAAACCCAAACACAGAAACCATGTCATGAAATGACATGAAATGGGAAGTAATGCCTACTTCTTCTGTGAAGACTGTTTATGTAAGATTGCTCCTCTAGGCAGTGGAATAGAACATCTCTAGAAGAGAGGTATTTTTATTTAGAGAAAATATCTCTAAAATTATCTGAAAAGAAACTGAAAATAGAGAACTTTATGCCTGAAGCCCCACTTAACATCACTAACACTATTTTGCATTCTATATTGGATGATGGTTGTTGAACAGCCTTCTGGGGTTTATTACATTTTGCCTCATAGGAAACATAGATTTTACCTCATAGATCAAACTATTAATATTGGTAATAATGTTATTATTTATGTAATAGTATTTTTCTTAAAAATGCATTATTAATTTTTTATAATATTGTTGATATAATCTATGTGAGTTAATGGAAGTGGAACAATGTGGAACAGTTGAAAAATAAATTATAACTTCTTGAGCAGAAGAGTTTGTTTTTTCTGTAGTTTCACATGGGAAACAACTCTGGTATGTGGTAAGGGTTGGCACATCTTGATTTATCATCAGTATTGACCACTGAAGTTATACAAACATGTGATCTGCATATGTGTTAAAAACCAGAAGTTCTGAAGTTGGAGGAGGATAAAGATTACTCAGAAATACTGTTAAACATTCAATATTAGGGAAGTTGTGAGGGAAGGCATTGCAACTTAGCAGTTTACCATATAAAAACTTTTTACATGTTTTCAAAGCTGTATGAAGGTCACATAAAATATGAACAGTTATGTAAAAGGAAAGAAGAAAACTATTTTGGTGTCATATGAGTGTCTTCAGTATGTAAGGAGAATATTACAAAAGGACAAAATAAAGAGGACAAATCTAGTTTAGACTATTATAATGAGTCACAGTAATAGTCATCGTGGCATTCCATGACAACTAGAAAGTAAACTGTCTCTTATATGTCACAATAGTTACTACTGGTGACAGTATTTCAAAATAATAAGGTTTGAAGTGCAGTTGTCTCTAAGAGTTTTTTTGTGTTTTGTCTGACCAAAAATTTCTGTATCTGATATATGTAGCAGTCTGGTCTGTTTTTACAATAATATTACTGGCTTCTTCTAGGAGTTTGCTGCTACTGGGCTGCATGCTGAGCTAGGTCATTTTTCTGACCTTGTAGAGAATTCTTTAAAAAGTTCTATCAGAATTAAGTTTGTATCCATAAAAGGGACCTGATATTGTTGACATCAAGAAGATGAAAACAGTCCTATTAAATGCGACCTTAATTCAAGGATATTAATTAATGATGAAGTTCCTCTTCAAGGTGCCAAGCAGTTGCTAGGCTTAGATGACCATAAAAATTGTTCATGGTAAATGATAATATACAGACAATGAACTATGTTTCTGGAGGTGGTGTCTTCCTCTCCACAACAGCCTGGATGATGCCCATGACTCTGGGAGAGCTGTTTACTGATCTTGAATTAGGTACGTGTTGGGTGCCACTGGCAGACCAGTGTGGCAGGGCTGTGGCTTCTCAAGGCAGGCTCTGCACTGGGTGCTTCAGCAGCAGAGTGGGTCTGAGGTGTGAAGAAAAACTGTGATCCCTAACTGAGATAGCTGTATGAAGGAGATCCCCTATTGCAGGTGAAATTTTGCTGCAGAGCTGTTTGTTCGGGGTTTGGTGGAGAATGGTGTATTTTGCTGCCAGGGTGAGTTCAACTAAATAGACTAACATGATGCAATACTTCTCATGAAAAGTATTTTGTAACTGTGCAGCAGACTCACCAGGAGATTAATTTTTAGGTTCCATTGTAGATAAGCAACAGTGTGAAGCTGATATATCGCCTAAATTCTGTAATGTTCTGGCATTTCTGAAACAGCTTTGAATGTGTTACTGAACAGGGGAGATGAAATGATGCAAATGAAGACAGCAGTCAAATCCTTTTGCCCTTTGTATAATTATTTTACAGATGGCACCAAGTTCATTTCTTATTACCCTCAAACTTGGAACATATGCACTGTGCAGCAGATCTTTGAGGTGATAATGTGTAGTCATGCTGTTAATAGCATTACCAGAGAGATAGTCATGAGGGCAGACAAGCAGGGGATGGCTGGGGCTCGATCCAGCAGTGGGGAACGTCAATATCTGTGGCATCAACAAATCTGTTATTGCTGAGAATGCAAAGCAATGCTAAGAATAAAATTTAGCATGCCATTGGATTCGGGAACAAGAATTATTTCACACCATTCCTAAAGCAAGCATTTTGCCTGTTTATTTTCTTTGTAATTCTCCACTTCAGAATGCTGCAACTTCTGTTTTTTTCTACACAGTCAGTGAGGCATGCTGTAATAGCAGTTTATTTCTTTGACCTTCAGGGATATTTTCCTTTAGAAAGAGAGAGATCGTTTGGGTTTTCAGATGGAAACAGAAAAAACTGGGACATTGTTCTTTTTGCATCCAAATGAAAATGCCAAAGGAGGAACTGGATAGCTCTTTGCACTGTCTGTAATGATGCTCCATATTGTTATTGGTTGACATCTAGGTTGCACTCCCAAAACCACAAAAAATACTCAAACACAAATTGTATCAAATATAAAATGAATACCTAAACATTCTTTGCATTGCATCAGGTAACAGTTTGAATTTCTACATTTCTTATTCTGCTGTTTTCAAAATGTATGTCATAAAAAATCTAGAAACTTTGGTGCTTCTCTGATATATATATATTCAATCTGTTCTCAATCGAGTTGTTCGTATTTCTGATTATTCTCAGTGGATGAAATTACAATGTTTTTTATTTAGAGGTGTTTATTATCTTTATGTTTTTCCTCTGTACATTTGTGATTCTCTGCAATAGCATGAAATGGAAGACCAGGTGATACCTCACTGCCAGCTTCCTTCATTGCCAAAATGCTTTTTTTTCTTTAAATATCTTTCTTAAAAGACCTTCTTTGTTAGCAATCTTTATTGAAGGAGAGTAAATACTGTTTTTAATTTCAGAGCATTCTAAGGCAGAGAGTGCATTTGGAATTTTGAAATTTTTTTTCAGCATTCTGGAAATTATTACTGTCTTAGAAGTAAAGTTTCATATGTGAAGAGAGCTCCCAAATCTGATATGAAGGCCCTGGATAATACAGGCAGCACCATCAAAAATATGTGAAACTTTTATTTCCATTCAAAGAGGTTTCAATTTACAACCATTTAGTTTGAATAGCATTTTCCTTTAACTCTATTTTTTACAGCAACTGTTGACATCAAACTGAATATTGTTACCCAGCTGCAGTTCTGGAGGCTTAGCCTAAGCTAGACAGTCATTACCACAGTCTAAAAACCAAAATAAAATCGTGAAACGAGGCTTAGGGCATTCTGTGTCATCCAGGAAGGGTTCTATTTGCCAAAGCTAAGACTTGGGCTATCAATTCAATGCACTTGATACTTGCGCGCTTCAGGTATGTTTGGAAATACGGTAGTATCTCCTGGTTTTGTGTTTTGTAGGGATCCAGGTTGTCCTGGAGTTGACTGACCACAGTTAAAAACCCACCTGCTCCATAACCCTAAGAGAACAAGGCTCCCTCTGGGCCCTAATTAGTCATGAGTGTTAGAATGGAGGTGTTTTTAGGATGTGCAGTGATAGAGCTGCCTGACAGAAGCTGACATGACTGTGGACTGCAAATGGCTCCAGAGTTATGTAGCTGTTGGGTTAGGGAAAGGAAGAGCGCTGAAATGCAATCACAACTTTATAAACCTGAGCTCTGCCAAAATCCTGCACTGAAGAGTGATAGAGCTGTTTGGATCTGTGCCATGGTCTTCAGAAATCAGGACTCTCCCCTCTCATGGGTGCCTGTGCTCTCAAGAAATGTTTCTAATGCCTCTTGTGAAGTAAAAATGAGAACCAGTTTCAGCAGAACGAATTGTGTTGGAGCCACCATTTCCTCATGTGAAACACGAAGGGTATTTGTTACTGAGAAACAATCCATTTCATGTTCATATTCCTATTTGTGCTTTATTCTGAACAGCAGTCTGATCGCAATAGAACGCCATTTGTTTGAGGTTTAGAAACAATTACTTCTATTCTGAAAATATTTTTCTAAGCTTTATTTGCTTAGAGCAAGTCAAAAGAAGACAAAGTAAAAGTCACTGTTCATTTTAGCATTTAGCTGCTCTTCACTGGTCAGTCAGCACAGGAAATCAGCATGCTGAGAAAACACCTACATGTCATGAAGAAACCACAATGTGTTTCAATTTGCTTTAGAGACTTAGGCAAGTTACTTTGGTTTCAGAAAACAAAAAGTGACCCTACTTCCCTTTCCTTTTAGCTAGTGTCCTGTTCACATCTTAGGCAACAATAATCACTCTACTTGAAAGAAATAGGTGCATGAGTAATTCAGACAAAACATAGTTTTACTTCAGCCTTGAGGTAGTCAGCTGAGGAGAAGAATTTAATACTTGGCTCTGCAATCTTCTGAGATATAATAGCAAGTACCAGTGTTTCACCAGCAAATGCTTCTTATAGCATTTACTGCTATATTTCTTTTCAAGGATGTTCAACAATTCAAGGAAGATTAAGTAGATTTCTGTGCACACCAGAACAAGAAATGTTTTAGTGTTCCAGAATCTAGGCTTTTCACTTAAAAATCCCAAAAAACAAAAAACCCCAGACAATTGTATTGTAACTCTATGCTGTCTCACTGTCAGCTGTAAGTGAGCATGGGAACTCAACTGAAAGAAAAAGACTTCTTTCTAATATCAGAAATGGTGCACCAGTAAAAAATTCCCCTCCACTCTGGGTCCAGTCATCAGAATATGCTGGTCTCCATGTCAGCTAGCCCTGAGTACACATAAAACAACTCTGTCATGCTTTATAGGCATCCCAGAGGGCACTCACAGGTCTCCTAGAAGAAAGAGATCATCCTGACTACCTGTGAGTTTTAGACAAAGTTTTTATATTCGATGATCTCTCTGTGGTGAAGTTTAGGTGAGATATGTACACTCCAATACCATGTGAATTTTCATATGAATTTTATGTGAAATGTGCAACAAAACTTTAATGTCTTTGCTGAAATTGTAAGAATTAATGATTACAGAAATATATTTTCTTTAAATTCTAAGTCATACAACAAGCTATTTCAAACACAAAAATGTTGCCTTTATTTTATTTTCACATTACATTCCTTGAGTATTTTATCTTCTGTTCTTACTGTCATCTCTTTATTTCAAAATAAAAGATAAGAGAGATAAGCCAGTACTGCAGAAGCTTTCAAATGGATTTTTGGCCAGAGAGTGCTTTGTGAAATGCACAGTGTTCTGTAGCTGCCTAACAGAGTGCCTTACATCATTGATTTTTTGTTTTCATCTGTTGCCTTTTTGGAAGAAAAAGAGAGAAACTGTAGGCAATTTATCTGAAAATTAATTACACTAAGAAATAAATTAAAGACTTAACAAAATGTTTTCAGAAGTTGCAGTGCTGATTTTGTTTCATTTTTAATTCAACTGCTTTACAGACAGGGTGTTTAAAAAGAATGCTCATTCCTAGTAAAGTGTAACCCTGAAATCCTCTCTTATTCCAACAGTATCCGAGAAAGGGACAGCAATGGTTCCTATGCCCTGTGCCTACTGAATGACGGAAAAGTACTGCACTATCGTATTGACAGAGATAAGACAGGAAAGCTCTCCATACCAGATGGAAAAAGATTTGACACCCTGTGGCAGGTCTGTTAAATTTATATCACATGGATATCTGTGATCGCGTTTCCATATAACTGACCAATGCATCTTTGTTTTATTTTGTCCTTGTGACAATAGTCTTTGGCTAAAATGAACACGTTTGGCAGGTTATTTGTCATATGTTTCCAACATTGTTTGGTTTCTATACATGAAGAAAATCTATGCTAATGTAGAAAGCTATGTGATTGTACAGAGTTTAATCATTTTTAAATGTGATGTTGCAGCCTGGCTGAGTTCAAAACTGTGATTAATTATTCAGTTAGCTGAACATTCTCTAGAACGAAAGTCCATTTGCATTTGCAAGTAACCATATTCAATAATGCATATGCTTGGTTTAGTCTTTATGACACCAACCAACAGAATTCTAGGAAGCAAAAACGGGATGGTTTAAAATGCTGCGCACATAATGCAGTCTTTAGCTTTGAAATTCTCTACCTTCAAGTCTGCAAAACCATGGCTTCCTGAGGCTTACCATCAAAATACTTCTGAACCCTAGTAAAGATGAGGCAATTAAGAAGTCCACAGCTGAGTATGCCATAGTTGATACTAAAACTGAATACTGGTTAAATGACTGTGTAAATTGAAAATATTAAGGGAATTGAAACCCCTACAGAAATATCTTACATTCTCATGCTTAAAAATCTATTAAAACAAGTAAAGTGAGTCACAAATCTAAAATATTAATCTTTGATTGCATATATTAATTATTAGCATTTTTGTAAATAGTCTATATATTTCTTTCCTGATGTCACTGGAAATTTAAAAAAAGCTCTGCTATCTTACAATTTTTGTGAATGTCTGCAACTCTTAAACTCACAGACATTCTTCTTTAAATCCAAATGGAAAAAAGCAGTAACAAACTTGTAAAAAATTATCTGGAGAGGACAATCCAGGAGCACAAGTGGCCACAACTACAGGTGCTGTACATTTATTAAATGTGCACATCCTATTGCATTTCTGAGGTCCAAGTAAAGCATCACGTATTAGGATAATTCTTGCACTGTAATTATGCCCAAAAATTAAAATAATACTTAAGAGTGGAAACTCAGAGATATAAAAATAAATTATTTGCTCAGAGTTACAAGCTATTTAGTAGCAGAACCATGGGAGGAATACTGACCCTTACAAATGCAATTCCTGGATCATGTTCCACATTTATCCATAAGGTTACTTCAGAAACATGCACTCCTGCTAAATAGAGGTAAAGAACATGTGCAATAAAGATCTGCCAAAGTCATTTGTTGTAATATATATAGACTATTGTTCATACCCACACAGTTCTAAAGACACAATATATTTAATGATTCCACCTTTATATTTTCATAGCTTTTTCTCTCATTCTTTCTTTTTTCTCCCTCCTCTCTCATTCTGCTAGTTAGTTGAGCATTATTCATACAAACCAGATGGATTATTAAGGGTTCTTACAGTTCCTTGTCCACAACATGGCTCAGAAAATGGTGAGTTGTTCCTATTATTTTTATATGTTATAAAAGACATGCAAATTATGGTAAATACGTGTGCATTTTTTCCACTTGCCATGTAGGCGGGTGCGCATTTTTCACTTTTCAAATGAGTTGATATCTGCCAGACTGTGCATGGTGGAGACAGATCCTGTAGCTTCATGCTACCAGATCAAATTACTAAATTGGGTCTAAATTATTGTCAGATCAGAAATGGTCTTTGCTGCTCAAAGTGACAGTGCATGTTACTTGGATCACACACATGAATAAGGTGGTCTTCCTAGCACTGCTCCAGTGGTCCTTACTCCAAGCTGAAGCAGGCACAGCAGCAATGCTGCTGCAGGAATTCAGGCTGGGTGCAGTGAGGCATGCACACAGCAGGCAAGTTCCTGTGTTGGGGGGAGCAGGGCAGAACAAGGCATTGGCTGCACCCAGTGCTGAAAATGGAGGGTCAAGAGAGGTGTTCCTGGATAACTTGTGGGAAAGGAGAAGAGGTGGGGGAAAGTGTCATGAGGTTCAGTGTGATTTTTATCCTGTTTCTTCTTTAATGTCGTGTCACACTGAAGAGACATTGTCCTCCCTCTTGCCCTGACTGAAAAGGGAAAAGAGATGCATCTAACCAATATATGCCCAATATGTGCTCTTCCAGAAGTGGTTTCTCTCTCTAAGGTCACCTTCTGTCATTCCAGCTGGGTACCAGTGCCATGGTCAGAGGATATAGGATAATAGAATAGAATCATAGGACCATTTATGTTGGAAAATACACTCAAGTTCATCAAGTCCAACCCTGAAATTTTTACTGTCTCCACTCCTTTGAATAACTGCTTTTTCCACCATTCTTTTTCTGCTCCTTTAAATCATTTAGGCTCTGCACATACTTTGGTCTCTGTAGCCAGAAGTACCAGAATCTGCTGCATATAAGAGACAAAGGCAATGAAGCTAGTCCAAGAGAAACACTGTCATGTGATTTAATAACTAGACTGTTGGTCCCCTCTGTAAAATTCTGTGTTCTTCTGCAACTTTCTCACCTTGCTCAGTATAACTTTATATTTGATTCATTTACAGATAATCTTGGTTTTAATACTCCTCCTTCTTCTGGAACGTTTCCTAAGGTAAGTGTAGGTGGTGGTATAGCAGTAGCATTCATTTGAGAAGGCTTACAGTCACATACTGCTCTGGGAATCCTAATTCTTGGATATTATTTCATCATATTACTTTTCTAGGGTTATAAACAGTGAGTTGAAAAGAAAATTAAGATATTCTGGCATGGTATTGCTTTCATCAGTGTCTTGTATATGCTAATCATAATTTAATTTTGTGAACTTCTTTTACACATATAATGTACTTGAAAAAGTAGTATTTTACATAGGCAGAATGCCTCATTGGTGGTCATATTCTATAGTTCATATATTCTAGCATTGATTGTATCAACACTAGAAGGAGAGATACCACATTGCTTACATTGTTCACTTTGAGAATCTGAAGCAGACGTGGAAGTTCAATTTATTTTCATATTTGGTGTGTGCAGTTAACATCAGAGTTTGCACAAGGGTTTCATTTCCTGTGCACTGCACTAGGGGTGATTCTTCCACCAACTCCATGAAGAGTGAGCAAGTCCACTTGTTATTATAATTACCTAAGTTCTCTAAGTCCATTGACTAAAGGAGCCCTCGTCTGAGGTGTGATTCATCCACAGAATCACATAATACTGTCTTGTTCAATGTAATTGATTTCATCCGAAATAGGGAGTTCATTTTAGTCATTTCCCTGCATAACTTGATCATCCAGGTCATTATCTTGATGCAGTCCCACATTATAGGAAAAAAGTTTTTATTCAGATAGGAAATTACCTTTAATTCAGTACTATTGACTCCTAGCAGGCCTGTGAACAATCATNAATAATTAATAAAATAAAGTATTTTTAAAATAAATAGTTAAAATATAAAAATGTTGCCTTGAGGTTTGGATCTGTGCCATTTGCAAGGATGTCCATGAAGCTTAAGCACACAAGACCACATGTATATCTTCTGGTATGCATGCAGTTGTAGCAATAGGGCAAGCAAGCACATTCAGAGTGGGAATGCTCTGTATGTTTCATACTATTCAAAGAAAAATTCACAGTGTGAGTGTAAATTTCACTACTTAAATTAGTGCTGCTTAAGACTTGTCATGATAGCTAGAAAGAAAGTCACCAAAGCTAAGAGTGAGAGTGTGTATTTTGCAAATGGTGTAGTAAAATACTGTTTAATGCTTCATTATATTTGACATTTTGAACTTCTTAAAACTGAAATTTGAATTTTGTGTTTTCTTTGGGCCTTTTTAAAAATGAGCACACTAAGTTCCTTTCTTGTAATATAAACATAAACACAGAAGAAGGAAAATTTAAAATTACTATTATTGTTTATGCAGCTCAAAGACTTTGCTTAATATTTCCAGGTTCTTGCACATTAATACCTTTGTGCAAAAGGTATAAATCATGAAGATTTTAATATGCCTGAAATTCAGTTATTCAGATTACACACAAAAAAAACAAAACAAAAAAAACAAAAAACAAAACAAAAAAAAAAAAACAAAAAACCAAAAAAAAAAAAAAAAAAAACAAAAAAAAAAAAAAAAAAAACACCAAAAACAGCCTGAAGAGAATTAAGAGAATTGATACAACCACAAACATAAATAATACAAACACATCCTTATGTGGAAGATGTGCAATCTATCTTCATATTATTTACACCATGATAATTAACATTTAGGAGTTTCTGACATTTCTAGTATACTGCCCATTTTTTTAATATATGAAAAGGAAATTTGCCAAAGTATGTAAATTGGAATAGAGAATTTTTGAATTGGGTATCAAAATAATTGTGATGAATTAGAGAAATGTCCTGGGAAAAAAAGGGTGAAGCTCAGTAGAGGCTGGTGCAAGATATTGCACTTCTAATGTCAGATGTAAACCACAGAACGGTGAGCAGAGACAGTTTTTCAGAGGATTCTGCAAGGAACCAGAATAGGAGCAAGGATGAGCAACCACCATGCTGGTACAGGAAGGGGAAAAATCAGTGTGTTTCCAGCGTGTTCAAGACTGGCAAGGTCTCAGCTGAAAGACTTTCACCAGTTTTCAACTCTGCACTGAAGAATGCTGTCCAGCAGGAGGTAATCCCAAGCAAGGCGACAGGAATGACCATGCCATCTGAGAAAGGATTGATTATAACAAAGAAGCCAAAGAGGGAGTGTAGAGGAACAAAACATAATGGCCAGTTCTTTAGCAACAATCTAATACTGATGTTCCAGACCAATTTTTCAAATTTTTTTTCATTTTTTTATATATATTACAGCCTCAAATACAGTGGTGCTATTCCAAAGTCTTAGTGGAACAGCATGCCCAAATATGAAGTTGTTTTGAAGTTAAGAAGGTGCACAAAATGTAAAAACACCTGCTGGATGATATGCAAGGCAGACCGTCCAGATAATTTATCTGTAAACTGTTGGTGTGTGAGGGTTTGGAGTAAAATTTACATCAGGGATGTAAATCTACTAATTTAGTAGATGTAATCTACTAAATCTAAATTTGTCTAGCATTTGCTATTATTCCACGAACAAACTTGGAGTAACAAAATGCTTAAGTTTATTGTAATATGGAGATCTCCTTTTTAGTGGTACTAATATGCTTCTTCTGCAAAAGAAAGGACTTTTTGATAAAAGTCTGTATTGAAGCTAATTTTCCCATGCAGAATATGGAGACTTGCTTGTTCTTGCTTCTCCCAGAACATTCATGGACTGGGACTTCTCTCACCTTTCACCAGAGGCTTCCTGATTAGGTTTAAGGTGATTTAGACCCCTTTCATTCTGTAAATTATTTTTTTCTCCCTGCAATCAATTTCATCTCAGTATGTATTTAAACCTGCAGAGGAGCTTTTGAAATGAGTCTTTAGTTCGGTTCTCCAGATGATGACATTACAGCGAAACTGCCAAATTCTGGCCATTTGGCATTAAGTTGTCCTCTTAACCTTTCTCAGTGTTTTATCAGTTCAGTCACAGTTTTTCAGGTAGTAACAATAGACATAAACTTTATGAGTACAGCCTAACCGTAAGTAGTACTGTCCCTGTGCCTGATGAAGAGTTCAATCTTAACACACGTTTGTAGGTCTAATACAAACATGTGAGTTAAGCAGTATTGCCATCAAGACACTAACAGGCAGTTGCTCGCTCAAGTGCTGAGAGATACTCTTGTTGGAAAAGTATCATGAGAGCCATGCTCGGCTTGTGGAAAGGAGCACCTGACCTCCTAGAGAATTTATCTGTTGCAAAACTGTAGCTAAGTATTCATTTATTTCCCAGTATGGAAAGAAAATTTCATGTAGTAAAAGAAAATAGCTGACTCTGTAACCTTTTCCAGTATGCAGTAAAATGTACCACAGCTAAGAAGAATGGCAAGCGTCAAAAAGGTTTCTGTTCTTCCCGCAGCAACAGGGACCACATGGCTATCCTTGGTGTTTTAAAACAAAAGACACCTTTTTAATGTGAAATCAGACATTCTCTTTTAAAAGAAAACTAGGAAACATACCAATTCTATCAATTTAAAAAGCTATCTTTTCAGAAAATAAGAAGTCCAAATGGGCTGTTAAAAATTTCAGAACATCTAAGTGAGTCAAAGGCTGTTTAAAGTGACTGAGCATGTGGCTCAGATTATTGTTTCAGCCTCAGCATCAGTCTAAATGTTTGAACAATAAGTACACCATGTACATAGTTTTAAATAGTCAGGTATGATCTCTCAGTGACCCCTAGAAACGCAAATTTGTCACATTTAACTAAATTAATGTATTCTTATAAAATGTATTCACAAATCTTTTAAAGGTGTCTTTACACAGAAAATAAGTGCTTGTGTAAAATGTGAAGCCTGTACATTTTTGTTTGGAATTAGTATTATCTTGTGTGCTTTCTGCTTCAATAACCACATTGTCTGTTGTAAGACCAAGGTATGCTTCAAATTTTGCTCGGTACTTTGGTCATACTTCCAGAGACGAAAGTTATCCACTCATTTCCATTGCTAAATATGTTTGGGGGTAAGGGGAGGGGGCTAAAGGTCTGTGACAGAGGCAGGAAAAATATACAACATATTCTGTAAACAAAGATCTGGAGAAAGGGCAATGTGTTTGAATATTAAAACTTGCCTTAAGATATGTCTACATGTTCAGGATTGTTTGACAGTAATATAGTTGAAAGAAAATTTAGTACTAAGATTTCCTGTACTACATTTGCTTGATCATATGTGTACTTGCAGGCACACGCAACAGAAGGGTTGGGAGTGTTTTGTTCTTGTAGACTGTTTTTGTTTTGTGAAATACCTTTAGCTATTTTCATGACACATTTACTGTTCCTCTTTGACATTGTGGTTTCTAGAGTTTGGCAGGAGGTGGAATTATCTCAAGACTCAAATCGTACACCTTTCCAAAGGCTGGCAGCAAAAAGGTGCCTCATATACTTTTTTTAGGTTTTTTGACTGAGTTAAAAATACTTACATGACTAATTTCACTCTCCTTTCCCCCTCTTTTCTCTTGCTTCTTGACTACTAACAATTAGATTGTGAAGATTTTGTAAGCTTTCTGCATCTATTCTAATCATCTGCATAATTAGGGGTTTTATTTTATGGGTTTGAAGCAATGGGTTCAAAGGAGTTTTAAAAAGAGAGGGAATCTTTTAATGTAATTTCTAGCATACCAAAATTTTAGTGCAGATCTCAGTATTTCTGCAAATGAAATATAATTATTTTTCAAAACCACTCAGTTATAGCAGAACAAAATTATATTTGTACTCTCCTTCCTAATCAGAAAATTGTCTTGCTTACAAAATCATGTTATTACTGAGCACATTTAGGGAACAATAAAAACAACAAAGTTGATACTTACATAACATATGTGCACAAACCTTGTTATGCATTCACTTACATTTAGGCAAGTGTAAGATGTCACAAGACCAAGCAGAATGGGAAAATCGGTAAGATGCCAGGGAGCCAAGGGGAGCCTATCCCTGTCCTACTGAAAATGCTCTTGCATGGCCAGAAAATGGTGCTGTCCAGTAATTGATGTAGTTCTGAAGCAGGTACCTGTGAGTTTGGTTGTATGCTGAGGATAACATGTATGGGCCTATTCAATCCATGAGTCTCTCTTTTGAGATTTAGTTTATTGACTTATTTCCAGTTGCTCTTCAACAAAAATGAGCAGGCATGAAAAGCCCTAGAGGTATGCTACAGTTCAGAGTGAAAATCTGTGTTTTGATATATACTCTATTTGATAATCCTGATAAATAACAAATATTCTTTACCTACAGTGTCAGTTCACTTTTAGGCTGAAGTACCAACAGCTGCTGTCAGCTGTGTATCCCTGCAGGACCCACATCTCTTTTTCAATGTGTGTTTATCATATACAAACACAGGCAGAGTCTCATGATCTGGTCTAAGCCATCTGAAATACAGTGCCAAGCTATCGCATATTTTGGGTTGATTCAGAAAAATGAGTGTAGGGTCTGAACTCTGTAGACATGTTTTTGGTCACACTGCTCTCTGTTAGGCTGGTAAAACCTAACAGAGTGTCTTGCTTTGGTCACTTTTTGCTGTCAAATTGCTGTCACTTTCTGCTATTTTGTACCTTCTGAGCAACATACACAGAGTAGAGACTGAAGCATATTGCCAGAGAAAAGCCAATCATTTAAGGAAATAGTTTAGGAAACCTGATTTGATCACCATTTACATGCACTTAACCCTGAATACTCAGACGCACATCATACTGCCAGATTTCAGACTCTAGACAAAAGTCCTTCTCTGAACAATTCAAAGATTTACCATTCATTAACCCCAACAAGCAGAGTTTACTTTAGACCTTGTTAATTATGCAATCACTTCTACTATGTCAAAAGCTTTGAGACAGTAAACAAGAAAAATTTTTTTTTTTTACTTGTTATGTTATATTTCCACATTCTTGGGTTTTTATTTCACACATGCACTATTTGTATTAAATTTTTATTAAATTTTAGGATCCAGATCAAAATTCTTCAAGGTGTTTTACTAGTGTAAAATTGTTAATTTACACAATTTAAATGACATCCTGCCACCTAGTGGCAACTGGGATGCCTTAGCCGAAGCTCATTGAGGCTATGGCTAATGAGATGTTTGTCATGCAGTATTTCACTATTAAGTTTTAATAAAATAAGATGACTTTATGCATTTTTTCAATTCAAAATTATTAACCTGAAAGAATAGTGCACTTGCTGTACAAATTGCCTTCATGAGAATATTACTATACTATTTACTAGAAAATTATAGTCTGTACTGAAAAAGTCAGATTTAGAGTAGTTGGAACCATTTCATTCATATGTCACATTTTTAACAGGCTCCTCTAGAAGACTCTTTTCTTGTATTCCTTTTCACTCCTTTAATAAATCCAGGGTCATTTTGCCCATTCTCTGCTTCTTGTAAGAATACAAGAAGTAATCAGTTATCCTATACCTTAAAACAAAGGTATTAAAACAAAGATCCTTTAGTCCAAAAAAATCTGCAAAATTAAACTTGCTGTTTAAAAGTGTAGGGCAGAAAGGAGTATTCATTTAAATAACAGGTAAATAAAAAGGAGGTTTTATTTGACTATCACTCAGATCACTGCATATGCAAGGATGCATATCTCCTGCTCGATTTCTAGCAAGTTTTGCTTGACTTTAAGAGAAAAAAATTCCAATTCCTGGTAGAAAATCCAATTCAAAGTTATATAAGGTGGCTACATGCTGTGAATACATGACTGGCAGGATTAAAGTAATTATTTGAGGTTTTCTGAGTGCTGCACAATTTTCCGAAGTTACTAATAGCAACTGAAAAGGTCCCTGTGAAATATTAAATTGTAGTTCAGCCAGAAATCACAGAATCACTGAAGGTTAAGGCTTGTAAGGGACCTTAAAGAACATCCAGTTCCAGTCTCCTCTGTCATGAGCAGGGACCCCTTCCACTAGACCAGCTTGTTCAAAGCCTTATCCAGTCTCTCCTTGAACACTTTCAGGGATGTGGCATCCACAACCTCCCTTGACAACCTGCTCCAGTGCCTCACCACCCTTAGAGTAAACAATTCCTTCCTACTATCTAAACTGACTTTTCCCTCTTTCAGTTTGTACCAATTATTCCTTGTTCTATCACTACAGTTCCCAATGAAGAGTCCCCCTCCAGCTTCCCTATAGGGCCTCTTCAGACACTGAAATGTTGCTGTGTGGTCTCCACACAACCTTTTCTTCTCCAGAGTGAACAGTCCCAGCTTCCTCAGCCTGTCTTTGTAGGGTAGGTGGTCTGGTCCATTTATCAGTTTTGTGGCCTCCTCTGGACTTGCTTTATCGATCCCATGTCCTTCCCATGCTGGGGGCACCAGAGCTGGATGCAGCACTTCAGATAGGGTCTCACCATAGTGGAGTTAAGGGGCAGAATCTCCTCCCCCACTTTGCTAGCCAAGCCGCTTTGGATGTTGACTTTTTCATAACCCCCAAGTCCTTTTCTCAGGGCTGCTCTCAGTCACTTCTCTGCCCAACCTGTAGGTGTGTGTGGGATCACCCTGACTCAGGTGCAGGACTTTGCACTTGGACTTGTTGAACTTCATGAATTTCACACAGGCACACCTCTCAAGCCTGTCCATGTCCCTCTGGATGCCATGCCTTCCCTCCAGTGTGACTGCATCACACAGCTCAGTGCCATCAGTGAGCTTTCTGAGGCTGCACTCAATCCCACTGTCCGTGTGACTGTGAAGGATGCTGAGCAGCATAGGCCCCAGTACTGGCCCCTGCAGAACACCACTCATCACTGGTGTCCACGTGGACATTGAGTCCTTGACTGCCACTATTCACGTGTGATCATCCAGCCAATTCTTTATCCACTAAGTGGTTCATCCATCACACCCACTTCTCTCCAGTTTAGGGACAAGGATGTCATACAGAACAGTGTCAAACACTTCGCATAAATCCAAATGGACAATGTCAGCTCTTCTGCCCCCTTCACCAGTGCTGTAGCCCTGTCATAGGTGACCAGATTTGTTGGGCGTGATTTCCCCTTAGGAAAGTCATGTTGGCTGTTACCAAAAACCTCTCTTTTCTCCATGTGACAGCACAGTGTCCAGGAGAATCTGCTCCCTGACCTTGCCTGGTACAAAGGTAAGACTGACTGGTCTGTAGTTCCCTGGGTCTTCTGCTTTCCCCTTTTTTAAAAATGGAGGTAATGTTTCTCTTTATCAGTCATCAGAGACTTGACCTCACTGCCACAATTTTTAAAAAATGTCAGTGGCTTAACAACTTTGTCTGACACCTCCCTCAGTACACTCGAATGAATCTCATTGCGTCCCGTGGGATTGTACACATTCAAGTTCCTTAGATCAGAGACCTGATTCTCTCCTACAGTGGACTTAGAGTGTTCATTCTCCCAGTCCCTACATTTTCCTTTCTCAGCTTGGGCAATGTGGCTACAGCACTTGCCACTGAATGGCATGGAAGTCATTGAGAACCTTAGGCTTCTCTTTGTCCAGGGTAGCCAGGTCTCCCATTTCCTTCCAGAGGAAAGAAGGAATATTAATGAAAAAGACATTCCTAAGCTGTTGAAGCAATCTGCAACAATTAGGAATAACATTCTACACATATTAACCAAGTTAAGTAATGATAAATAAGACACTATGATTCTTCTTAAACATGAGCAGCTCTCTGACAAAGAAAACCCACTTCGTTATATTTGGTGTCACTGTGATTTCCAATTCACAGCTGCAGAGCTTTATTTACAAGCATGGAATAGATGTACTTATTTTTTAATGCAGGTGCTGAGCAAGAGATCCTTTCTGATATTTTTGTTTTTGTTGTTCTTGAATTGCAAAGAGCAGAAATGTCTCATGTGTCAAGTTTGAGGACTCATCTATGTCTTGGCCAGAGCTATGTTTTTACGAGCTGTTATTCCCTGGTGAATGGATTCTTGAGGTGTTCAAATTTGGTGTACATTAATTACATTTGTCCAGCTAAAAGTATGCCAGTTGACTTCCAGTCTTANAGCCTTATCCAGTCTCTCCTTGAACACTTTCAGGGATGTGGCATCCACAACCTCCCTTGACAACCTGCTCCAGTGCCTCACCACCCTTAGAGTAAACAATTCCTTCCTACTATCTAAACTGACTTTTCCCTCTTTCAGTTTGTACCAATTATTCCTTGTTCTATCACTACAGTTCCCAATGAAGAGTCCCCCTCCAGCTTCCCTATAGGGCCTCTTCAGACACTGAAATGTTGCTGTGTGGTCTCCACACAACCTTTTCTTCTCCAGAGTGAACAGTCCCAGCTTCCTCAGCCTGTCTTTGTAGGGTAGGTGGTCTGGTCCATTTATCAGTTTTGTGGCCTCCTCTGGACTTGCTTTATCGATCCCATGTCCTTCCCATGCTGGGGGCACCAGAGCTGGATGCAGCACTTCAGATAGGGTCTCACCATAGTGGAGTTAAGGGGCAGAATCTCCTCCCCCACTTTGCTAGCCAAGCCGCTTTGGATGTTGACTTTTTCATAACCCCCAAGTCCTTTTCTCAGGGCTGCTCTCAGTCACTTCTCTGCCCAACCTGTAGGTGTGTGTGGGATCACCCTGACTCAGGTGCAGGACTTTGCACTTGGACTTGTTGAACTTCATGAATTTCACACAGGCACACCTCTCAAGCCTGTCCATGTCCCTCTGGATGCCATGCCTTCCCTCCAGTGTGACTGCATCACACAGCTCAGTGCCATCAGTGAGCTTTCTGAGGCTGCACTCAATCCCACTGTCCGTGTGACTGTGAAGGATGCTGAGCAGCATAGGCCCCAGTACTGGCCCCTGCAGAACACCACTCATCACTGGTGTCCACGTGGACATTGAGTCCTTGACTGCCACTATTCACGTGTGATCATCCAGCCAATTCTTTATCCACTAAGTGGTTCATCCATCACACCCACTTCTCTCCAGTTTAGGGACAAGGATGTCATACAGAACAGTGTCAAACACTTCGCATAAATCCAAATGGACAATGTCAGCTCTTCTGCCCCCTTCACCAGTGCTGTAGCCCTGTCATAGGTGACCAGATTTGTTGGGCGTGATTTCCCCTTAGGAAAGTCATGTTGGCTGTTACCAAAAACCTCTCTTTTCTCCATGTGACAGCACAGTGTCCAGGAGAATCTGCTCCCTGACCTTGCCTGGTACAAAGGTAAGACTGACTGGTCTGTAGTTCCCTGGGTCTTCTGCTTTCCCCTTTTTTAAAAATGGAGGTAATGTTTCTCTTTATCAGTCATCAGAGACTTGACCTCACTGCCACAATTTTTAAAAAATGTCAGTGGCTTAACAACTTTGTCTGACACCTCCCTCAGTACACTCGAATGAATCTCATTGCGTCCCGTGGGATTGTACACATTCAAGTTCCTTAGATCAGAGACCTGATTCTCTCCTACAGTGGACTTAGAGTGTTCATTCTCCCAGTCCCTACATTTTCCTTTCTCAGCTTGGGCAATGTGGCTACAGCACTTGCCACTGAATGGCATGGAAGTCATTGAGAACCTTAGGCTTCTCTTTGTCCAGGGTAGCCAGGTCTCCCATTTCCTTCCAGAGGAAAGAAGGAATATTAATGAAAAAGACATTCCTAAGCTGTTGAAGCAATCTGCAACAATTAGGAATAACATTCTACACATATTAACCAAGTTAAGTAATGATAAATAAGACACTATGATTCTTCTTAAACATGAGCAGCTCTCTGACAAAGAAAACCCACTTCGTTATATTTGGTGTCACTGTGATTTCCAATTCACAGCTGCAGAGCTTTATTTACAAGCATGGAATAGATGTACTTATTTTTTAATGCAGGTGCTGAGCAAGAGATCCTTTCTGATATTTTTGTTTTTGTTGTTCTTGAATTGCAAAGAGCAGAAATGTCTCATGTGTCAAGTTTGAGGACTCATCTATGTCTTGGCCAGAGCTATGTTTTTACGAGCTGTTATTCCCTGGTGAATGGATTCTTGAGGTGTTCAAATTTGGTGTACATTAATTACATTTGTCCAGCTAAAAGTATGCCAGTTGACTTCCAGTCTTAATGGGGGTTTGGGGATAGTGAATTACCTCTGTAAAATGGTGACACAGGTCTTAGAAAGCTGGCAGAGAGCATCAGTCTAGAAAAACAAAGTAGAGCTGAGGATCTTGGTTTATACCTTCGTTTGCCTCCCTTTTTCAAGAATAGATCAGTCAGTTTGTTCCTTGACCAATCCCAGAACTCTGGGGTTTTGTGACTTGCCTTGACAGCAAGTGGCGTTGTAACACTGTTGCAAACACTGAGCAATTCAAGTCAGAAACACTATCCTTACTGTGCCTGATGTCACTCATCCTACTAGGCCAAAATATTGCTGAAAACTGGCTTCCTACACATGGTTTGCAGTAAAATCTGTGCAGTGAAACCTCTTCTATTTCAGCCAGTTGGGCAGATAACATCATTATGATTTCAAGGTCTTTAGTTCCCAGAGCAGGTGTTTCGCCTCTAAATGCAGTTTCCAAATGATAAAACTTCTATTGCATCCAGTAGTTCACTATAGGAAACGTCACAGAGTGGTTTGTATTGAAAAGGACCTTAAAGATCATTTCTTTACAATCACTTTGCCATGGGCAGGGACATCTTCCACCGGAGCTTTGTTTCTCTTTACTTGAGAAGAAACTAATGCGCAGAAATAGGTTCTGTAATTCCCATGTTCCCAACAGCTCACAAACAGAAGGGACCAGATTAGTAGTTCCTTGTCTATACTTTATTGTGCCACACCCAGGCAAAGAGTTCCAGAACAAACAATGGATGAGATGGTTTGTGTACTCCATATTATTTCTCTGACAAGAGTAAAGGCAGAATTGTATTTGAACCAGATGCCTAATTAATTGGGTAATTTTCTCCCTCCTCAGAGCAGGTAGACTGTTTTGTCCTGATGTTTGTCCCTGATGTTACACAAGCCTATTAAAGTAGTAACTTTTTACTCCAGTTTCTTCCACTTCTTTAGAATAGAGGCCCTCTTTAATATCCACAAGAGAAACAGGAAATTGTTTTTTGTTTTCATTTTTGCTAGCAATTTCTCTGTGGCCTAGATAGGGGGAGAGATAACTTGAGGAAGAAGGAAGGATAGATTAAAGAGAAATCCTTCTGACTACTTGTGTTACGTGGCAGATTTGAAAAGAGCACATAAATTTAATATCTGCAGAATAAGATTTGTGCATGACCCACTACAGTTAATTCTCTCTTATCTAATGCTCTGAAATATTTGTAATATCTTTCTATGCTTTTGGTCTGCTCTAACAGTAACCTCCAGAATGAAGCAACCTCTTTGGATCCCTTTCTTTCTGATTCTTACCTACGGGTCTCTTGCAATCATTATGCCAAAATCCTTGGGGGGGAAAAAGTGCTTTTTAGTTAGCTGTTCATTGTTAAACAGAAAAATTTTATTTGTATGCTACAGCTTCAGTCAACTATTGGCCACCTACAGGAAGAAGCACCTTTTAATCCTTATGTGCTGCAAAGGAACAGAGGTATTACAGGAGCAGAAAGAGGTAGGCGGAGTGATATATAGCCTTAACGCAATTTTCTTCTTTATGGCAGAGATCTCTCTCAATCCATATTTCTTTTTTCTTGCATATATTTCACATTCTGTTACATAATGGTGTAGCCACTATGGTAACTCAGGCCTGATAGCTGAAAATGCCAGATGTCACCATCTATAACAAAAATCTTTTAGCAGAAACCCCTTTTTCCATTTTGAAGTGGAATATTATTATTTCCTTGGCTCTAAAAACTATATCCTTGCACATCATAAAAAGAATTGTGCCCTGTTGCATTCACAGTGCCAAGCATAATGCAATTAAAGTGGGGCACCTAAGAATGAAGTACGTATAAGGCAGCATTCTGAGTGAAGAATTGTGAGAGGTAACTAACAGGACGTACTAAGGAGAAGGGCCAAACTTTAAGGAACATCCTGGTTTCACTCTGCACAAATGTTCAGTAGTTACAGCATACCCCCAGGGGGAGGCCACTGTCTTTTGGTGTTCTAAAATGCATATAGAGATGGACTATATGGACTAAACATATATATATATATGCGGTTTCTTTATAATGCCCTTACAATTCAAACACGCTGATGATCTTGAACATAGAAAAGGTGAATATATTAGCTGTGGCAGCAAAAATGTTTGAAATCACATCTAATTTTTCTGTTGTTTGAACTGCAGGTGATCAGAGAGAGGCCTTACCCATGGATACTGAGGTCTATGAAAGTCCATATGCTGATCCAGATGAAATTAAACCAAAAAATGTCACTCTCGACAGGAAATTGTTAACTTTGGAGGAAGGTGAACTTGGCTCTGGCAACTTTGGTACTGTAAAGAAAGGGTTCTATAAGATGAAAAAGTGAGTGTTCCCTCCTATTTTCATGGAATCTAATATGTAAAAGCTTTAGCCTTTATTTTTTGGGGCAGCAGTAATCTTTGCATGTCATTTGGGGTGACAGACTATAACTAATTTGGGCTACTATTCACCAGTTTCTCTCTTTGTATGTAGACTTACGAACTCATTTCAATCTGTAAAGTGGGAAAGTGCTTCTTATGACTATTTTCTCTCCTGACAGGGATAGTAGAGTGGGAATTCCACTGTCTTCCTCCATAGTTTGCAAAAGTAGTAATGCTATACAGCATTTCCCATCTGCATAACATCTCTGTCAGAAAACGTGTAGAGTGCCATGGACAGTTTATCTATAGCAAAGAGAGCTTTGCCTGAAGTGTGATAAATGCCAGTTTCCTGAAGCTGGAATGTTGATTTTCAAGAAGACAGAACATTTTGTAAATGTTGTAGCATTTTTTACCATGTAATGTCAGTAGGAACAGACCCTGTTTATTCTAAACTATTCATGCATTTTCATAGTAAAATATTATCGGTATGCTGTTGATGTGCATGGACTGATTATGTACACACTCTCATCTCTTGAAGTTGGAGGGATTTCTTTAACTGAGGTTTTCAGAGGCAGGAAGGATTTTTATTCTTTGAATATAGGCTGTAGGGATTTGAAGGGCTCTGATCTCAGCATGCGTATTTTTTAATCTTGTTTCACTCTTGAGCTCTGTAGATCTCATCAGTCACTCTTTCAGTTCACTGTATGAATGGAAGGTTGCAGAAGTAGGCTTGGATTCTCAGGATTTCAGAGCACTGCTTGGGGCCTGGCAATGCTGCATGTTCCAGTCTCAGCCCCAAAACACTCCAGTGCTTAGAAAGCTCTTTATAGCTTTTCTTACCAGAAGAGCTTTGTGCCAGAGTGAACAAGAAAATTTTGTCCAGTATGCTTTTTTTTCAGGCTTCTTAAGGCATTTTTATGACAATCTGTAATTTTCTCAGGTTCTTTTCATTCTTGCTCTTTTGCTTAGCTGTCTTCTGAGCATTTGATAGAGAGTTGTTCCTGTTGTGGCTGTTTTTTTTCTCCTTTGAGTGTCAATTCTGTCTTTTGTCACCATTCGTGCTGTGTAAATGGAAACATCTGATGAAGGTTGTGTGCACAGATTTTTCAGCAGCTAGTCCCAGAAACTGATTCTCTTTTGCAGGGGTGCCAAGCCTGTGGCTGTAAAAATTCTGAAGAACGAAAGTAATGATCCAGCCATAAAGGATGAATTACTGAGAGAAGCAAATGTAATGCAGCAGCTGGATAACCCGTATATTGTCCGAATGATAGGTATATGTGAAGCTGAGGCCTGGATGTTAGTAATGGAGATGGCTGAACTTGGGCCATTGAACAAATTTTTGCAAAAAAATAGGTATGTAAACATTAATTCCATTAGGATACAGGTCCTTTCTTATATTTTTTTATTTTTCTTTACAGACAATTAAAATTGATGTTTTGTTAATGTAATAACTAATGATCATAGTTATTCTTCAGATGTTTCTGAACTGTCAAATATTTCTGCCAAAATAGTGTATTTTGGATAAATGAAATAATTTTCACATATCCTTCAATTTCTCCTTTATTGATGTGATCACACATCATCTTGCCCAGGACAGGATTCTACATTGCCTTTTCTAATTGAAGCTTAGCTAAATGTAAGTGGATCAGGCTCCCAGTGTAATGTGGACAAATTCAAAGTAAACATTTGTATTTGAACTCCATGAAAAGTCATGAAAATGAACTACTGACCTCTTTAAAATTCAATTGTGATTTTCAGACATGTCACAGAGAAGAATATAACAGAGCTGGTGCATCAGGTTTCCATGGGGATGAAATACCTGGAGGAGAATAATTTTGTTCATAGGGATCTGGCTGCAAGAAATGTGCTATTAGTCACCCAACATTATGCCAAAATAAGTGACTTTGGACTTTCTAAAGCTCTTAGTGCTGATGAAAATTATTACAAGGTAAGGTTTGGACACAAGATGAATGCTGTGTAGTAGCATAGCTTAGTAAGGATATTTTCAGTTGAAATGCAGTTGGTTTTGCAAGTTGAAAATTAGAAATATTGTGTATCATTCATTACTTTATAACCTGATATTAGATTGCTAAATTCAAAATATGTGATCAACATAAAGAGACGTGTAGGGAGGAAGAAGCTTATTCCTCCTTTTACTTGTCTAATTTCATTTACTTTTGGTAACTTGTCATTAGAAGATTGAAGTTTATTGTTGAAATGAGATACTACCTTACATAAAAGGGGGAAAATTTATTTGTTGCAAAACACTTCTCATCATGTCCGAGGAAAATGTAGGCTAGCACTAATACACTGTCTTATAGAACAGAATTAGGGGAGGTTTTTGAAAGAATACCATTGTTAAATAATAAATTAACCTAAGCAAAATTAGTTTATCTTGGTTTTAAATTCATTGGACCTCTGTACAGCTTAAGTGATTAAAATAATTGCATCATTTAATAAGGTAAAAGGTGGGAGACAAAGGCTGTTATCATGTCTGTATTTGTTTTCCTGATACAAATACCCCTCTTGCAATTCAAACTACTTCTTCCTTCTGCCTATGCCCTTTTCTCAGCTCTTTGAAACTAATGATCTGAGCCATGAAACACTGCAGAGGAGGAGCAAGCACATGCTCTCTTCTGATGACCTTCCTGTACAGGAAGAGTAGTACAGAAAAGGCATCTTAAATCACTGCCACTAGCCTAGCCAGAGGTGCTTGTCAATCCCAGCCTTGGAGCCCTGAGAATCAGTATCCAAAGTGCATTTTCTTTACAACTCCACAGGATGCAGTAGGGTTCAGTCACTAGATCTAGCACTGTGCTGGTATAGCTTGACACTTGAATGGTCATAACGCAGTGTTACGGCACAATTTAAGCAAACTGCAGTTTGCCACAAGGCAGTCACTGTGCTTTGAAATAGAGCACCCACTTCAACCATCTGGACATGTCTCTCCTACCCTTCATGGAGAGCCAAAAGGAAAAAATCTATTTTTAAAGAGCAACTTTAAATTNAGTCAAATGGTATGCTCCAGAATGCATGAATTTCTACAAATTTTCCAGCAAAAGTGATGTCTGGAGCTTTGGGGTTTTAATGTGGGAAGCTTTCTCTTATGGACAAAAACCATATAAGGTGAGTGGTTATATTTGGCCTTGCTTTTTCAGTAAAAATTCAGAGCAAATTTGAACCAGTATCTTTTCATAACTAAAAAGAGTTGTTGCAACAAATGAGTCAAAGGATAGCCCAAAAATAAATTCCAGGTGTGTATTTGATGTATGCTGTCATGTGTGCCATAATCATTTCAGCTTGGATGACTGACTGTTCTGGTCACCCTGTTCCAGGGAATGAAAGGTGGTGAAGTTGCACAGATGATTGAAAGAGGAGAGCGAATGGAACGTCCTGAAGTCTGCCCAACAGAAGTCTATAGTCTGATGNACTGCAGTTTGCCACAAGGCAGTCACTGTGCTTTGAAATAGAGCACCCACTTCAACCATCTGGACATGTCTCTCCTACCCTTCATGGAGAGCCAAAAGGAAAAAATCTATTTTTAAAGAGCAACTTTAAATTAAATGCAGCTAAAAACATTACTCCAAGTCATTTAGCTAAGCCTTTTTTTTAAACATGGATTTCATTTCAGTACATTATTTTGAAAGTGGAAGATTAGGAACAATTTTGTAACACTTTTGAAGAAGCTGTTACCCATTCTCTCTAGTGCTAGCTGCATCAGAAATTTTATAGTACTTAGTACAAATGTCTGCAGATCCAAGTTAATGTGAATTATGTGCATTCAGGTTATGTTTACTACTTATTGTTGNGACTGTTCTGGTCACCCTGTTCCAGGGAATGAAAGGTGGTGAAGTTGCACAGATGATTGAAAGAGGAGAGCGAATGGAACGTCCTGAAGTCTGCCCAACAGAAGTCTATAGTCTGATGAAATTGTGTTGGACATACAAGTGAGTGTGAGGGGATGCTCTTTTGATAGAAGAACATTTTAATCTGTGTGGTCGATAGCCAGAAAGGCGGTGAGTAGGGATTATTTCAAAATACATCTTTTCAGCTGGAGTTCAGCTTACAACCATACTCAAGCTAAGGAGTCAATTGGACTTTCAGGTGAAAATTGTCAGTGTCAGAGTGTGCTACAAAAAGCTGATTTTGTAGAACAGAGTTTGCTGGAACATTTATATACAGAATACAGGGTATCAACAAAGGAAGTCCAAAGCATTTTGAAAGGAAAGTTTGAAATTAAGCAATACGTTTCTTTCATGTTGGATTGTGCTTTGTTTAATTTTCATTTCCAAGGCTTTAGCTTTACTGAAATGTCAAAGTCATATTGCCAAAATGTTTATTCCATTCCTCTATATTTAATTGTTTTGAGCTATTTTTCTCTTCTTTCGTAAGTGAATATATTCAAATTGGATCCCACAATGACTTCTTATCAGTGAGAAACAAAACATCTTTTCATGTCATACCTGATACGTCAGAAACACTTTTTTCTGTTTTATAACCATTTAGAACTTAGAAATATGAAATAGAGAAAGAAAATAAAGCCTACCTGATTTTTTTAATTAGCGTATTGCAAAAATGTATTAAAATAGTTTTATGATTTATTGTTTTAAACTATTTTGCTGGAGTTACTTTTAGCTGTAGGAAGTCTCCAGAAAGCACCCAAAGTGACTGTAAGGCCACTTATTCTTCTAGTTCACCATCTGGAGAATGGGTCTGTCCAGCAAAGGTCTACGTTACTAAGCTGTGGTACTTCATTTTTAGGTACCTTGTTTCTTTGTTAGCTGTATTAAACCCAGTAGTCTAGAAAGAACGTGCAACTAAAAAGTAATTCCTGCCTTTTGGTTTGACACAGAGAATGCTGTAAGAGTTCTACAGTGAAATGGATCAGGTTTTGTTATTATGAACAAACATTTCATAAAGCATGATGATTTTTATTTTTTGTACTCAAATATCTCTATTATTGGAAAGAAAATAAATTTTAAAAAGAAGGTTGAGGTCAGGCAGAGTAACTATCTCAATATGTAATGTAAAATTGTAAGGGCTTGTTGTCAGTTTGTGTTCTCTAAATAAAGATACAATTGCAGGTATAAAAGAAAGATGGTACAGTCAAACAGTGTGGGGGTAGACTCCTCTCAGGTGTTCTAACCACTCTGTGTGACAGTACTACTCATTGTAAGGCAGATATTGCACAGCAAATATTATTTTCTGCAGATTAATACTAAAGTAAATGACATAGAACATTAAATGGAGCTGATTTAACATGTCTTTCTTCCATTACTTTCACCAACCACAAAGTAGCAGGCATGACAGTAAATCCACTGACTGGAAGCCCTGTAGTAGTATTTTCCACTTGGTATTAATCTTGTAACATCATTTTGGTAGCCTTAAAATATTGTGAGCATTTTCAATTGAGCTGTCACTGAGGTAGAGTCCCAGGGGCTGTAAGGCACCTTGTGAGCTCTCTCCTTCCCGTGCAGTGACACTTGTCATCTTTCCACAGTGTTGATGACCGACCGGGATTTGTTGCAGTTGAGATGAGGTTACGTAACTACTATTACGACATTTCCCACTAACAGCTTGGAGAACAGCAGCTTCCTCATCTCCGCCCAGCACCCTCTGAGAAGCAGCTCACTTTCCAAAACCAAGCAACCTCGATTTTTGTACTTCCGCTTTCAACCTGCAAAGTTGCCTTTTCTCACCTTCTGCACAAAATCCAGCCCCAAAAGAGTACTGGAAGTGTAACAGTCTCAAATTGAGTAGCAAGGATGTTAGAGCAGATGCTTATACTTTTGCTACATTCAATTTCATTTTATTTGCAGCTTTATTTGCATTACGTTTTGCAGTCCTGTAAAACCTACTGAATTACTTTGAGCCCTCTTCCTCTCCTGTATTGGAATGCAGATAGTAATTTAGATTCTTCTCATTAATAATCTTAGTCTTTAAATGTATTGAGTTGTTCCAGCCTCCTCTTTCCTCAAGGAAGAATAGCATAAAAATTTCTCACTGCGAAGCAAATGCACTGTGCGTCAGTTGCTTTGACTGACAGTGTGTTTGATTTTATCACCAAGCCGCTTTAAACTGAATCACATTCTTAGTAGTGAAGTAGGCAGAGGGAATCAGGAGTTTTTACTTTCTAACATCATCACATCATTTAAATATGACCATATTATTTTCCTCATCTTACATGTGGAGCCCAGCTGTTCCTTGGGGAGTTACTTTTTTTTCCCAGTGAAAACTGGAAACTCAGAGGCTTGATTTCATCTTGGAAGAAAACTTACCAGCACCTAAGATGATTCAATATTTTAACATAAGCTCCAACACTGCATTCCTGAAAATACACCTGTGATGGAGCAGCACTTACCTTTCTCTGTGCTCTTTCATCCTTCTCCAGACACACCTTTTCTATGTATCTATCAG